>NQII01014779.1:0-18543 GCA_002778355.1 Clitarchus hookeri | reverse complement strand
ATATATATATATATAAATTGAATTTATGTTCTTCTAAATTTACGCTCGAAGAAGTGAGGAGTAAGGAGCTAAAAAAAGCTTTAGCACATAGCGTGAAAAGCGTGAGAAATTTTAAGCCGAACCATTTCCATATAATTGAAAATGTTCACGGATTTTTTTTCCTTTACGTTCACTTAAAAGCGAAGTATGCGACGAAGTTGTTAAGTGGGAAGTGCGGTAGGAAGAGGGAAGTGGCAACTGTATTCAGTATGGCTTCTCAAGAAGTCACGTGCAATTATCGTGATTACTCTTGTGCATCTCGAACTCGCCTCGGCGGAGGAAAATGACTTAGAAGTGTCAGCGTAGTCAGCAAGAGAGGGAGGAAGAAAATAAACAGCCGAGACGCTGGAAAGAAGCACAAACTTCACGCGATGAACTCGCCAAAAATGTAAATTTGCATGACCTCAATTTTAATGTCATATCTTGCTTCCTCCTACACTGAAACTGGGTTATATAACTATATTTAGTTGCTTCTTACTTAGAGAAAATTTTCCACACTAGCGTGGTTCATTTACATCATTATGTTCTTAATTTTTATATAATCAAGTATATATGCAGCAAAATAATTGAACTAAACACAGTTATAAGTTCAGCATACTCTTAAAAATAATTATGTACCATATTAGGTCTATTTAAAAAAAGAGAAACGTAAATAAATTATATCCCATTTTCAACTTCGCACAAAATAAATTAATGTGAGTTTGTCTTGATACTAAAGCAAACTCTTGTATTTAAAAATGTATTTGTATTGTTTTTCGGAAATAATTAACTACTTGAAATATTTTAAAATAATTTGAGGGAAAAAAAAATTAACCGTTATGCAAAGGCGACAGTGTTTAGTTGAGTTGAGAGATTCGGGGGGATTTTAATTTTAACAACGAGGTCTTGAGAGCCGATAGAGAGCGAAATGAGGTGAGAATGCACCGGAATGCAACGGGAAAGGGGGGGGGGGAGATCCCAGAAAAAACCTGCCGGCCAGCAGCATCGTCCGGCACGATTCTCACATGCAAAAATACGGTAGTGCCCGGGGATTGAACCCGGTTCCCCGTGATTGGAGGCGAGCTGTCAAACCGCTTAACCACCACGGCTCCCACGTTAGTGTTGTATTTCAGACCTTACACAGTCCACAGTCCGAGGAAAATGCGCATTTGATACCAGCAGTTAGCATTTGGTGGAGGCAATGTGCGTAATCCTTGTGCGTATTACGATGAATTAATTGATTTGTCAGGCGAGTGAAATAAAATAAAGGAGAACTTTCATGACATTTTATGTGAATGGAGTTCAGTTCAGATTTCCCTTAATATGAACCATCCTTCCGTAAACTGAGAGTAAGGCTTGTTTCAGTAAACCAAATATATGTTAGTACAGGGCAAAAAAATATATATTTAGTTGCCGCAACAAAATATTTTGACGAGGAAAAACATGAAAAGCAACAAAATTAATTTTGTTGATCTAACAAAATACACTACAAACGTATTTTTTTAAGTTTAAATTTGTACATTGACAGTGTTTGTTTATCGATTATTGATTAAGTTATAAACATTCTATTAAAACAAGTTCATCCAGAAACTAAAAAGTTAAGCTGTAAAATTAGAAATAATTATTTACACATATCATCCCGTATTTGTAATTTATTTATTTAAGAAATACGCCTACGTCATTAGTGGTCACATTACCTGAGTTCTGTTAGGACATAGCTCTCAGGCGTAAATATGTTAGCTCGAATCACGCTTTGGCTTGACACTATTTTTATACTAAACGAAACTCTTTTATGAGCTTAAGAGTCAAACAAATCTTTGTTTCACTAGCCAAATCATAGTTTAGGCGAACCAAATAAGACCAGCCAAATAATTTGGTTTCAGAAACAATACATTTCACTGCTCCTATAAAAACCAATAATTTTGTTGCGTCATACAAACTTAGTTTGATTTAAAAAAAAAAAAAAAAACCTTTTTCTCTCGGTGCAAGAAACAGTTCTCATGCGTACTTTGTTCAAATGAGTGCGCACTAATGCCGTGCGTTGTCTCGTTGTTGTAATGTTCTAAGACTTGGGTTAAGCTTTGTTTGCGTGAGTCGGAGGAATAGCCTGAAAGTTCACTTCAGGACTTCAGGAGGGCTAAAGAGGGAAGTCAGATAAACGGACGTCAAAAAGTGTGATAATCTTAATCGAAACCACAAAGTTTTGACAATTTCGCGGGAAGAAAAGCAGTTCAATGTTGAGACACTAATATAAATACTGCGCAGATGAAATCCTTGTTCAAACGCATACTCTAACTAAGGACGTACAGGCACTTATCTACGCACTTTGTGCGTAGAGGTAAGGGCCTAAGGTAATAACAGGCATATAATCGTCGTTTCTTGGACGTTCGTGCATTTAAAATCGAACTGGTAAATTTCCTCACTTCACTCACTGCTGTTCTGACCCAAAGTGTGCAAAGCTTTACTGTTAACTCTGTAGTCTTTGATGCTCTTCGCAGCCCTTACCCAGCCGTTAGGTGATTTGAAGTAACTTACGAATAACACTCGGAAATTACCGGTTGCTTCGATCCTAAACAAAAAAAATTCTGAATCAAACCAAGCTGCCGTAAATTATCCATAAGTGAAATAACCAACGTGCAAATATAAAATCTTACATGTAATAAAATAGTGCTGACGTGCCAATATTCCGAAATGGTAGCTACGACAACATAATACCACATTAGTGCACAAATATGTTAACCAATAAATAAATCAATAATGTCGCACGAAGAAAACAAATATCAATGATTGTATTTACTATTACCGTGTGTATGGCGTAAACAGGATTTTTTTCCTGGTGCCGAAGTAAGTGCACGCATCATAAACCAACAAACTTTTCTGACTGTGAGAATGTTTGGCTAACAAACTTTGGATAAGATTACACTTGAGTGTAAGATATCATTTCTTCTCGAATGAACTGATGGAAATCGTTCCAAATGGTGTCTTTTACGGCGCGCACTCAAATAGAGCCGAACAAAGGCGCCGGCGCGGGAAGTTATAAATAAAGACGTATAAAATGTTGATGAAACATTCACAGGGGAGGTGCTCATAAGGAACCAAGGCTAAAACCCCTTTCTATACCAACGTACCAAAAATGCATTAAAAGTTATTATGACTAGAGAAAACCCAGCGTAATAATGAGCACCAAAAAATATCACAACGCGTAAGATTCAATTAAAACCTGCAGGTGGGTGTAGAATACATAACTAGAAGCGACCAGGCAAGAGCAGTGCGGTACATTTGACATCCGCAATACGTTACAACGGTCGCAAGCACGGGATAACCAAAGGCAAATCATCAGAAACATTAAATAAAGAAATGCCAATTTAACAACACCGTCACTGAACCTCGTAAAGTTGACCGAAACATGATTTGAAACGGGGGGCCAAAAAATAATTTGGAATAAAACGGTCATCATAATCCCAGCGAAGTTAACGAGCCCTTATAAGAATATCATTAAAACTTTAAACAAACACACCCAAACATTCAGCCCACCTGCATGGTAAAGCAACACGTCCGTTCACACCGGTAAATCACATAACCACATCAAGGCTGGAGAAGTGCCGGTGAGACGATGCCCAGTCGAACAGAGAGAGAGAGAGAGAGAGAGAGAGAGAGAGGAGAGAGGAGAGGAGAGATATAGTGAGAGGAGAGGAGAGGAGAGATAGAGAGAGAGAGGAGATATAGAGAGAGAGTAGAGATAGAGATAGAGAGGGAGAGAGAGATGAGAGAGAGATGAGAGAGATAGGAGTGAGGAGAGGAGAGAGAGGAGAGATAGAGAGAGAGGAGAGAAAGGAGAGGAGAGATAGAGAGAGAGTAGAGATAGAGATAGAGAGGGAGAGAGAGATGAGAGAGATAGGAGAGAGGAGAGGAGATAGAGGAGAGAGAGAGAGGGAGAGAGAGGTAGGTGTGTGTGTGTGTGTGTGTGTGCCCGAAGGCCTATGCAAAAACTAACACTAACAAAAGGAGGGGAAGGCTAGCTTTCGCGCATGCATGGAGGGAGGGATAACCAAGGATTGGTTAGAGAAGGAGCAGGGGAATGGGTACCGAGATTTGAATCACAGCGGAGTGGCAGCAAGTTCAAACCAGAGGAGCGCGCTGCGATCTGCGCAATATGATTTTTTTTTTCACATATCCTGCACTTTTGTTACAATCAGTCATCACACATAGCTCCTACCACTGCTCTGCCAATACGATGTTGCGGCAGAAGTGAGCATTAGGTAGGAATACTGTAACTTTATGTAAGCAACATACATTTTACGATATTTCGTTTGACAGAAAAATAAATCATTTCGATTTATTAAAATTAAAATATGCATACCTCTGAGAAATGTATTCCGTTGCTTCTGCAAGGGTGTTGAGAAGTTTTTACCTGTGCTTAACATTGAGGCTTTGAGTGGTCGGCAAGGGCGAAATTAAGTGGATATGGAGCAGCGGCGGAATAAAAGGGCAGGGGGAAACCGGAATACACCGAGAAAACCCGCCAGCCAACGACAACGTCCACCACGCTTCCCATGTGCAAAAACTGCAAGAGAAATGACCTAATGAGCATATGCTAACGGGATTAAATACAGAATCTATTTTGTATACACANCGCCGAGAAAACCCGCCAGCCAACGACAACGTCCACCACGCTTCCCATGTGCAAAAACTGCAACAGAAATGACCTCATTAGCACATGCTAACGGGATTAAATACATAATCTATTTTGTATACACCTGACATGCTGACAAGAGCGTGGAATTAGTTTAATTATCGCATGGATGTCGTTCGGGCCACTCGTGGTGGTCGCATTGAACATTTATGAATGTATGGGAAACAAACGCCATGGTTCCACGGTTCATTTTATTGGTCAATCAAGGTTGTAGGTTGTTTGGTTTTGATATTATAGACCTTCAAAGGTGGGGTATTCTTTTACACTCATCCTGCATAATTACATACACACACGCTTACAAACACATGTACACATACATTTACACATGTACTCGTGCATACATATGTGTACAGACTAACACACATAACATATGCAGAAATACGAATGCATACATAAACACACAATTCGCCCTCTAATATTACTAGCAGTCCTGGGGAGAGGAACAAAATTCTCCGGTCCAGCGACGAATGAAACTCTCTTCGTCGAGTCGAAGACCGGTGGGGTCATTACTCCCGGTCGCTCTTGTGATGCCATCCGGTGTGATATCCTTTATTTATACGGTCCCAGGGCAAGAGAAGGAAAACGGGAACCGCCACTACACTTGCGGGAGAGCAAGGACCCTGCTTTTCACTATCCAATAAAAGAGCAGAATACCTGGGCACAGCTACAACGGAATAACTACAAATGCTCCGATGGGCTAATTAAGTCAGCGCTACCGCCAGATAAAGTTATGCAGTGGGAGTTTTATTCCTCTTGTTTGTTAATAATACTGACTCTCCAGCAGTATTATTATGGTGAAATGTGGAAGTAAACTTCTCCGATGACGCCAGAAAACGGAACTGACTTTTAATACGAGAATAAATAATTGTCAAAGTTCCAACGCCACAATATAGGAAAACATAGATTTCCTGGGATCTCTGATGCAGTTGAAGGGATACATGGAAGATAACTTTTAATTGGCTACTAGCCTTTATTTCCCTGATTTTACAACTTTTAGTGCCAGAATTTTCACGGGTTTATAGAGGACACATTCCTCTCTCGTGTCTCGTAGCGACGCAGGGCAAAATTTTTGACATAAACGGCCACGTTCTTAAGGATACAAGGAACATCATCCTCTGGGATCAAGTTATATCATAGATGCGTAAAGCAAACGAGTCCACGTATCAAAATTTCCAGCAAAATACCTCCTTGCATGAGAAAAACTGATGGTCTCGGAACATCGTAACCAGCCATAATTTTAAAAATTAAATCCCGTGATCACTCGCTGTTTTAAAGTTGTGGCAATTAGAACACATGGTATTATTTCGCACTCGTTCAACAACTTCGCAACACTATTTGAACTCCATTCCATTAAAAAAAAGTTATTTACGAGGGCTCTTCACAATTGATATTTTTCGCCCGACTCTTCTTCGCAAAACTATATCCTGTGCTCTTCCCCTACCACTCCGTATAGGTGGTCACATGACTGGCAGAAAACGACCACTAGAGACACTCGAATCGTGTAAAACTCTACTGAAATTGGGACTCGCTGTATTTCCTACTTTCGTAACGAGATCTTCCCATGCACGAGATATTCTCGAATGGTTTTTAGTATGAAAGTGCCATCTCGTACGGTTTTTTTTATGTAGGCCAATTTCTAAACGTGCAAAAGCTGCTAATGGGTCGGCCTACGAAACCTGCAGCCACGGAGTTTACATGGGGAACCAATGTTTAAAAAAAAGTCCCTTCCCAATGTTTCGCCTATGAAGATAATTTTTTCAAACAATTTAGTGTTCAATTCCATTATCTCAGAGAATACCACCCCTTTAAGACATGTCCAAGAAATTGTTTTCGTTCGTCTTTTTTTTTTGTTAGAATGAAAACTTAAATGTTGAATTTTATAAACGAAATATTATTAAACATAAAAAATTACAGGATTTCTTCTCGTGCTAGTGTTTTTTTAACAAATGTCACATATAATGCTTCTTGCTCGAAACGATCACCGTTACTCTGAAAGCAAAGTACACCAAACACTTGTGTGTATAGGACCGAAAATATGTTTAGTTGCTGCAACAAAATATTTTATTAAGTAAACAAAACTTAACAAAAAAAAATTGTAACATATCAAAATACACGCTTGAATTAACGAAACCTCTGTGTTAGGCCAAAATAAATTAGACTGTCAAACAAATATTTAGTTGAATAAATTGTAGGCCTGTACATTTGTTTCGCTATTAATTTGATTGTCTTCGTTCTAAAGTACAGCTCGAGGGATTATTTGTATTTTTCGCGACAGTTAGGACAGTACCCGTATTTGTTAGTGCATTTATGAATAGATAATGATGGCATAAACATCCTAATAAAACAAGTTCAACAGGAAACCAACAAAATAAAGCTGTAAAAACTTGAAATATTTATTTACGCACGTTGTCAAGTACTAGACATGTATATATTAATAAATTTTTTAAATTCCATCAATAGTTGCTTTAGCTGAGATAGCGAGTGTGCAGAGCGCAGGCGCAAATGATCGAGGTTCGAATCTCGTAGAGATTTCCAAATTTTCTTTTGTATTAACCGTAACTTTTTTATGGACGCAGAGACAAATAAATCCTTAGTTGCGCAGAACCAGATATTTATTTGGGGTAACCAAATAAAAACGACAAAATAGTTTGGTTTTAACAACAAAATTTCTATTGTTCCTATGGGAATAATTTATTTGGTTGTGCCCCAAAAAACATTGCTTGATTCAACAGAACCTTTTTCTCTGCGTATCTCTAAAATTTATGCACTCAGAGGAGAATTATTTGACACTGATTCTCAATTTAAAAACACCGGGACTGCAGGCGTGCTCAGCTTTGCCGCTTTTGGAGAAATTCATCGAATTCGCGTCATAATTTTGGATTCACAGTAATTTCTTACAATGCACAATTATAGAAGATTTACATTTTGCGAGATGTTTAATATTTTTGGGCGTAATTTTTACTGTGTGTTATCAGCTTGTTGGAAAAAGTCCGAAATAAATTTATATTTTATCAATAAGTTCCTACCTTATTTTAGGAAGCAGGAAGTAACTCACAGTAAAAAATTGATAATGTAGTATTCAACAACTAGTAAATTGCACATTTTCTATAATCGGACATTAACAGTAATTACTATAAATCCGAAATTATGACGCGAAAACAGAGAATTTCTGCACGAGGGTTGAAGCTGGACCTTAAAGGCACTCGCAGTTGCGATACTTAAATATGAAATCCCATGTTTAGGAAATTTCGCCTCAGTGCGTTAATTTTTAAGATAGGAGTGTCAAAAAAAATATATTCTACTCCAATTTTTTAGATGTTTCCTTAGCGTAGATATACTGTTTACAAGGAATTTTAAAATTTATGTTTTACAAAAAAAGTACGTATTGCGTATCTATATATTGTAAATATGTGCTCGTACGGATCTTCGCTTAAAATGTTAATGAAGAATGCATTTTGTTTGAAACGGCTATCTTTAAAGTTAACGCACTGAGGCGAAATTTCCTTAATATGAGATTTCCTATTTAAATTTCGCAGCTGGCAGACGGTAGGAAGTATCTTTAAGGTTTCGCTACATAATTTCCTACGAACGTCGTTACAGTCACAAGTGGCGTGCGAGACATCGTCGCCAAAGTCGCGAGTGGCGTGCGAGACATCGTCGCCACTTGCATCTGAGCTGCTGACTTCCCGTCCCGCAGCGGTGTTTCATAACTTTCTTTTATCGGCCGCCGGATCGTAAGGAGGGGTGTTGGGGGGTGAGAGGAGCATCCCCTCACCCACCCTTCTGCAGCCCAGTTCCAGTTACGACCACCGTAAATCAGGAGACGGAAGCGTTGCCAGGGACCCTGGTGAGGGATTATTACGACGCCGTCGACGCTAGAATGGTCCAGGGAAGGGGAAGAGAGGGTGGGTTTGGGGGGAGGCAGCAAACGCTATTCGTGCGCTGTGGAGCAAGCATAGGCCGGGTTGAACCCCGGCGCCCGAGAAGGGGATGAAAAAAAAATGGCCCGGTGGGCGTCGGGGTGACGAGAATGAGGGGAGAGGGTGGAACAAAGGAGGAACGTTACGATGACTCTCACGGAAAATGTTTTATTATTTCTGTGGCTTCAAACGTTGCTGTGAAGGAGGGAAGGGGGGGCGTGGGTGGGTTGCATGGTGCGCGATATGTCTACCATCTTCCGTCGTCACCAACAGCCTCCCCCTTGCAGTTGATTTGCGAGCGTGCGTGGAAGAGGGCCGAGAAGAATCTCCATTGGCGGTTGAAGTGGTGGAGGAAAAGATAAAAGAGTTAGGTACGGCCTGGGGTTCACGTGTTCACCCGTCGCGCCGAACAGACATGGCGGGAAGCTCAAACAGCCAATCGGATTTTGTCCTCTTCGTTTTCCAGCCGAGCCAAGCCGAAAATGTGAACTCACGCCGAAATTTCTATGCTCCCGGGCAAAGCAGACCTCGACGATGTGTCCTCGACCGCCACCTGTTTCAACATAATTTACTCGCAACAGTTTCATGGATTACCAACTTATATTTACGTAATAGTCTGCGATGGTTAATTAAATTATGTGTTTACTTACAATGAAACACGCGAATACCATTCGTGATTCTTAATTTAAATTTTGCTCAAAATCGTTGTTTGGGAATGAACCGATCGGCACCAGAAAACTACAAATTATTTTTGGAAATATAAACCAAAGTATAATGCAAACTTTAAAATTATTTAAAAAGTTTAAACTTCTTTGAAATTACTGAAGTATAGTAAAATAATCGTCAGCTTCTAGTTTGTTGTCCAAGACTCACTTAGCGGACTTGGGCTTTGTTTTATTTGGCAGACTTAAGGCCTTTGCCTGACTTTGTACCCTATGCAATTGCATCAAGTTCCGGACGTCACTTGCCAAGGGTACATATGCACCTCAAAATGTTACCTTCTCGAGCCCTGGATAATTTCCGTTGCTCTTCTGTATGAAGCATTTCATTTGTCAGCGTCTTGTGGTTTGGCTATCGCGCGTTGAAGATGGAGGAACATAAACGTATAAATTTAAGAAATGTAAGTATTTATTAATAAAGTTTTCCATCTTCTAATTATTTTTCCTTGTGTCTATGAGTAGTAAGCTGATGATAGCCCGGAGGAGCCCGGGCAAACTGAATATAATTGTTGTATAAAAAAACAAGAATATCATAATTCATAAGATGCGCGCTCCATCGCAAAGGAAACAATGGCTTGTCACACCGGAAGGGATCAAGGGAGGGCAAATTGCAGATAGATAGAACACAGCTTCGATCATAAGAATAACTAAGAAACTAGCGTGGTTGTAAAATGAGCTCCCAGCCAAACATAAAAATGGCAACCTAGAAACTGTGCTTACAACTGAGCAACCATAGGGTCTGTCCGCTCTATCAATCGGTAGTGCTTGGCATAATTGTGAATCAGGCTTTGGTTCCACTCATCCGAACAAGCGCCCCGAGGTTAACCGAGTACACCCGAAGTGTTGACAGCTATTCGTTACTTCGCATACGTTTGTTGAGTGCTACAAAAAAAAACTATATTTTTATGTAAGTTAAGAAATAAATCAGACTTATTCATCTACTATCTAAGATTATTCTACGTTATTTAAAATTGTAAAAAAAAAAAAAACACTTAATTCACTTAGACTATTTAATTGTAGACTATTTAATTCACTCTTACTTTAAATTAAATAAACGCTTAATCATCTAATACCCTAGCTTAGTCTAAGTTGTATTTATAGTTTGTGATACTTTGTAGACTTTGGGGAATGATGCATTATTTTATAGTACAAATGGATTATAAACCCCTAAACTCATCCTGAGTTAACTCGTTTATTTCCGGTACGCCGCAGTAAATTTAAACTAATTGTGGGTGTTATGCGTGATCAGAAAGCAACACCAACATGGGTTTAGCTTTCCAGTTTGTAACATTATTGGCCGCCGCTGATGCGTCGAACATCTTAATTGGTTGCTGTTTATGCAGTAGAGCTACAATAACGAATCTTATAGTTTCCATTTTGTAAGATACTATTAGGTGTAAATGTGTACGGTCCTTACATATTCGAACTAAAAGTCATTCTTTTACCACAGTTGAAAGTAAAAAATAAATGCAGGTTTTCTCGGGGATATCCCGTTTCCCCCGCCTCTCAAAACCTCGATGTTAAGAACCGTCCAAATGTCTCCAGTCCAGTTTATTAACGTACGTATCCTCTTTTAGAAAAAATCATGTATTTAATAACAATTACTTTTCTTCACTATTCACATTATGCGAGGCTACTAAGGCGTAGCATTCAATCGTGAATTTTCCGAACTCGAAATCCAGTCGTTCTTTCGTCTTTTTCATGATAACCGAAACTGTTTAATATACGTTGAGATAAACAAATCTTTATTTGCGCCAACCAAATCAAACGAGTTTGAAGAAACCGAATAAATTCAACAAAACGATATTATTTCATCCCCATATATTAACACTTTATTTGATTTCGTCGCTGAAGCTATGTTTTGCTCAAAGTAACCTTAATTTTTGACAGTGCGAGAGTTAAAATGTGTGTGTGAACAACGTACATTAAGAAAATAAGTATTGCGCATGCGTGGTAGCGAATAACTGTCTACACTTCGGGTGTTTCCGGAAGATCTCGGGGTGCTAGTTCGAGCGGGTGCCACTTCAAAAAAATTTTTTTTTCGTAGTTTGTTAATTTTTTTATGTGCATAGGAACAGTAAACAAAAAATACAGAATCACATGTACCAACGATTACATCGTTATTTCACAGAGCCGGATATTTGAAGCTTAGGTTCCTTGACATTTTTCTTTAATACAATTTACGTAACTTATGGGGAAAATATCCAAAACTCCCAAAACACTCTAATATATAAAAAATAATCAAGAAACAAAAATGTCTGACTGAGAAAGAAACATGGAACGAACAAGCACAACTAGGTAAAGAGAATCTAANATAATCAAGAAACAAAAATGTCTGACTGAGAAAGAAACATGGAACGAACAAGCACAACTAGGTAAAGAGAATCTAAGAAAGGGAAATCTACTATTTGGAAAAGTAAGGGAAAAATGATAGGAAAATATGACATGACAAACGTTNGGAAAAGTAAGGGAAAAATGATAGGAAAATATGACATGACAAACGTTAATTTAAAAGGAAACCAGCGAGTGTATAAAGAAATGGACAGAGAGTCCTGCAGGAATAAGGCGCCCGCAATGCCAGAGGTGCCACGTATCGCCCTCCCCTCCTTTGGAATGACTGCGGAATAAAAAAAAAGGAGGGAGGGGGTGATGGGAGTGGAGGGGCGCTGCTATTGAAGGCTCCTTAAGCTCATGGCATGGAAGCCCCAGGCGCAATTTGTCTGCAGTCAGCTGATAACTTCGCATCGTTAGTCACTTCTGGCGTCCTGCCTCACACCCGCCCTCCGGACATTTAATCCCCTCCACACCTCCCATGGAAGTTAAACCAGTGAATATGAAGAGAACTATAGAAAAAGCGAGGCCACGGCTTTGTTTCTGTGTTTTTAATCTTCTTGGATCGACCAAAGACAACTCGGCAACAGCCTTCACTTGCTCGTGGCGCCATTGTTTGGAACGAAAAATATCACCGAATATCGATCCGTCTCTGAGAGAGTCAAATAAATGCACAATTTTGGTCCCTCAGGTAAGGGGGAAACTGTGATTTTATATGACGTTTGTGCATTATATGTATATATGTAAATTATATTTAAATGTNGTCAGGTAAGGGGGAAACTGTGATTTTATATGACGTTTGTGCATTATATGTATATATGTAAATTATATTTAAATGTATAATAATGTATCAACATATAATATGTATTATATAAACGCATAGTAAGTGTTACACACACAGATATAATAGTGGGGCGGAATTCAACCAAAAAACNTAATATGTATTATATAAACGCATAGTAAGTGTTACACACACAGATATAATAGTGGGGCGGAATTCAACCAAAAAACGGCGTTAGGTGAGTCCTAAAATAAAATCAGGTAGGAAATGTGCTGGACTCTTTATATTTAAACTAAATATTTAGAGAAATAATTGCCTTTAAANTAAAATCAGGTAGGAAATGTGCTGGACTCTTTATATTTAAACTAAATATTTAGAGAAATAATTGCCTTTAAAAAATTAGATTTTGAATTTGTTTTTCCGCAAAATATGGTAAACGAAGAGACATTAAAATACAATTCTCCGAGCATTGTCATATGTAACCGGGATTTTCAACCAAAGCGCAGACTCGCTCAGAACCCAACGTTCTCGTGTAAAACGCACATAAAGCTTCGGCTGCAGCGATATATTGCCTGTTACGTATGCAATACAACATACGTGCAGCTATAGTAAGCTGCTGTGCCCACTTCGCAGACGGAGGTGGAGAACATATTTAACTCTTAATGTATGAAACATGCACCATACTGTTACAATACTACAATAATGAAGTAGCATTTTTTTTTCTGTCGACATTCGACGTGTGATTCACTGCAAGAAGTACTGGTATTTCCTACACGCTTGGAATTTTATTGATGTCGCCGAATCGGCAGTTGCAACAAGATGAAAATTTGGTAATCAGGCCATACACTGCTCAATAAAGAAGCATATGAATCCTGATCGCAGATGTCTGTAATGAGAAGTTGGCCACCCTAGTTATTTTCATTACGGTAAGAGGTGTTAATAAAGGCTTACTGTTAAGTTGAAAATCCCGAAAACATAAAAAAAATATTCGGAAGAATGTAATTTAATTTCACCTCGTTTCCAATATTTAAAAAAAAAACTGTTAAAATCCGGATTTCAAGGGCATAGATCTCCCTTAATGTTCGATTTAGGTTGAAAGTGTTCCACATATTTCCAACTTCATATTAAATAAGGATTCACGTCACGACGTTTGTCGGNCTCGATTTAGGTTGAAAGTGTTCCACATATTTCCAACTTCATATTAAATAAGGATTCACGTCACGACGTTTGTCGGTGGAAATCCGCCCCTATACTGTATGTATAAATTCTCACATAGTTTACCAGGTAGGAGAGAGAACGTGATTTTATAAAACTTTGTGTGTTGTATACATAATAATGTATACAGTGTATTAATAAATATAATATATTTAAGGTATATGTTCGTGTACGTATGCTAACTGTCCCAATTCGGAGTTCGCAAATTCTTGGTTTTTGCCAAGAACGGTGTTTAAAATTCCAGGAAGAATAAAACTACAATAATTTGCAAATAGTTCGTTAAGTGTGCGCTTCTCGCACGTAACACAGGAAAACAAATCGTAGTCATGAGAGTGGAAATTCCCCGTTTATCGCTGGGGCTTTCACATTTTCGAGATTAACTGTTGGTGCAGTCGGCGACCGCGAGCTTTCGTAAGAGAACTTTGTCCACGTTGCAGGTTTAGTAACACGCNATTAACTGTTGGTGCAGTCGGCGACCGCGAGCTTTCGTAAGAGAACTTTGTCCACGTTGCAGGTTTAGTAACACGCCTGCGATTTTTTCGGGAAAAACTGTCCTAATTACTTGTTCCATTCATTAAAGTATAAGGACATTCTTAAAAATAAAACAAGGACTTTGCCGTTGCATTAGTGAATGCTACTTTAAAGTTACCTTTCTTTTAAAATGACTTCTGTCAAAATTATGTTGTATTCAAGAGTACAGTGATTAAGATTGTTATCTATATTACTTGGAAATTATTTGCGAGAAACGTTTCTATGTAACAATGCACNAATTATTTGCGAGAAACGTTTCTATGTAACAATGCAAGCAGCTATTTATTAATCCCACAAAGGAAATTAAATTTGTGTACGAAGCCTTACGAAAGCACCGTTTTGTTTCTTCGTCATTGATAACCAGTAAAATTTGCACAATTTCGTTGGTGGGGTCAAAATACTCTGCTGTGAAATCGGAAACGCAGATAACGCAGTACTTTCAAACCATTTCGAAATTGCCTTTTCCCTGCAATTACCAATTATACAAGCAACTTTCCTTATTAGTGGGATGTTCAGGAGTCAGATTCACATTTCATTAGCAGAAGCCGGGGCACAATTTCTAGTGAACTCGTAGTGATATGATACGATTTAGTAATAATACCAGTATATTTCTTCAGTGATACACTGGCCGTAAACACGCAAACATAACAGATCCACAGCAAAGTGAGTTACTTTAGTGCAATCGCAACTTACTTTTTTTAAACTAATTTTTTAAAATGTTCTACTCGCAATTTTTGTACGTTGTATATTTCTGAACGCATATTCTGAAGTGATAGGCGATAACGCACCACGATTTTTGCAACACGCATAAGAAATCAAGTGCTATAGAGAGGTCTTGCTGTGCACAAATTTCCGAATAAATTAAATTAAAAACACAATTTTATCTATTTACTATCTTTTGGTGGGGTTTTAATTTACTAAATATTTGAAGTAACCAAACCATCGTATACACAAATAACTGGTACAGTGTCTGAAAACGACGCGTTCCCTCAAATTACGGGCTTGCAACATAAATTTTTATAACAACATGGCATATTTTGTAAATTTATGTGATTTTAGCTGTGATATTATAATTGCGTACTTTTATTTTATACCTTTCAAGAAATTTTCAGAATTATTTCTTAATACATATTTTGCATTCGTACAAAGTTTCTCTAGAGAGGTAAATGTAAAAAGATGGTGCAAAATACGAGTAAATTCACATGGTTTAGTATGGTTTTTTTTAAATAAACAATTACAAGTGACAAAAATAAGCAAAAAAAGGCAGTGATAAAGAAAATTTAAATTTTCCGAAAAATTCAAAAGCTGTCGGCAGCATTAATTTTCTCATAGATGTGCAATGTTGAGTTGAGAGATTTGGGCGGCTCTTAAAAACTAGGTATTGAGAACCGATGAGGGTTAAATGTGGTGAGAATGGAGCAGCGCCTGAATGCAAGGGTGGGGGAAACGGGAGATCCCCAAGAAAACCCGCCAACCAGCGGCATCGTCCGGCACGATTACTACTTGCGAAAATCTGGGAATCACCCGGCCAGGATTGAACCCGGTTCGTCTTGGTACGAGGTGAGCTATCTAAATGTATGTACAAAGTTGCCTCTTTTTTTTTTGCGTAGGACCAACATAATACTTATGATTTGTAAAACTAATTACAGTTTCGCCGCGAGCTCAATAAATGTTGGTGTTCTCTTTTGAAGGTAAAATTCCGGATAATAACACCAGTGTATATTATTGAAAAGACTAACTTATAACCAGCATGTATGTATGCGTCTGTGGCGTAGTGCTTGGTATACTTGTTCCTCATGTAGAGGTTACGGGTTCGATTCTCGAAATCGTAGTTGGGTTGCGATCTGCCTGACAGGGCAGCGCAAGATGGGTTCCGTGTAGTATAGACTGATCTATGATCTTCATACCATAAAACCTAATGTGTTTCATCAAGTAGACAAATTACTTTGTAGAAGTCCAAATAATATCTTGTGATTCTGCAGAAAAATAATTAGGGAATTGCTACATATATTGTTGTAATTCTACAGGATTTTCGTCGTTAGACTACAGTACATTTTTGTACAAATACTGAATATATCCCGTGAGATTTTCAAGCAATTTCTTGCATAGTTTACAAAGATATTTTGTAGTGTTACCTAGAATTTCTTTCACAACTAGTTTCCAAACAATTTTTTTTTGTAAAAGTCAAAAAATTTTTTTACTCAGTGTGGAAGAAGAAATAAACATTTACTATGGGCATACCAGCCAAATCACGCACGCCATAAACCCGGCTCTATGCAAATAAGTTTCAAATTAATAAACGAAAATAAAATAATATGCTACAACGGCTAATTTTGGCGTGTGTTCACTGTACATTTATTTAAATAAATTTTGGATTAGGTGTATACTGAAATTTCATGTACTTACAAACAAGTTATATCGATACCATGACATTGCCTAACTGGTAATGAAAGTAACATACCGCTTTTATGGTTAGTTAACCACTGAGAATAAAATTTAAACAGGGAAAAATACTTTAGTGATATTTTACTTTGAATTAAACAAAATATAAGAAAAAAATAACAAATTTTACCTGTGAATAAAATTAAATTTTTACAACCACCACAAAACTACCGGTTATTAAAATCCTTTCCTTGAAACCTCTGTCTGCATCTGGTTTACACAGTACAGACGAAACTTTTATATCAAATAAATTTAATTTCAGCGTCTGCAGAATAAAAGACTTTAATGCAGGCCGTGGCACTGAAGATAAGCCAATAATGTTGGCAGCCGTGGCCTCTAGAGAGGAAATTAGATCTCCCGCGAAAAATTCTAACAGGTTTTTAACGAGATTACACCCCTCGGGCCGAAGTGATGCAAAGTTACCAAACTCCTGGGGTCGCCCGCCTCTGAGAGGGCGACGTAAATTTAAACCACCTGGAAACGGCTTTCGTAACTCTCATCAGCCGCTTTCTCACTTGATTATGCCGTCCGCCTTCTTCTACTGGATAACACACTGTTTATTCGCCAAAGGAACAGGAGGTTAAAACATTTGTGCACTTACAGGGAGGGATATCTGTCAAAGGTTGAAGATTTCAGTTGTCTTATAACACGGTATGGTGTAATTGAGAAAGGTACATGAATTCAACACTATTATTTTTAAGTATAGTATTCGTCTTATTTAAGGCTGAAAGTCAGGAAAATAAATCAATATTCCTAACCGGGAAAACTGTTTAAATTCTCTTGTTGACAAAAGCAATTTTATGGAATACTTAAAACATTTTAATTTTCGAAAACTATTCATCTCACAAAAGGTTTGGAATAAAATGAGATATGGCAGTTTGTATGGTAGGAGTTATGTAGTTCTTTTGTGATCAGCAGAGGGCGCACTAACGCATTGAAGATGCCAGGGACCAGTTGAAAAAGGCAGTTTAGAATCGTTCACAACTTCCAAAAACACTTCCAGATCTCACAAGAGCTGCCCGGATGGAGTGGGATCTTCGTCCGGAAGATGACATCAACAAGTTGATTAGAAGCACGCCACGGCGTGTTAGGGACCTGCACAATGCACGCGGAGGCCATACAAGGTACTGAGCTTCAGTGGTAAGAAAGAAACTCTCCCTAGTCAGAGACACCATGGAGTTAATGTTGTTGTTATTTCGTGTTTATTTGCCCGTGATATTGGCAATTTCTTTGCTTGAAACACTTTGTGTTCCACGTTTTGTATCGGCATTGTTGGTAACGTCTAATTGCTATGCTTACGTTACGTATACTCCATAAGTTTATACATTCTTTATGTATGTTTCAACTTTGAAGTGAAGACTTACTTAGATGCTCCAGCTGACTCGTGGCTATTAAAACGATAAGAAAAGTTTATCCGTTGCAAATTAAATGACTGACTCGCGAATTTCGACATCGTTCTCGGGATGCAAAATTAGAAGGAACTTCTCTGTCCGCATTAAAAAGTGTGATAAATAAAAATAAAGTGATTCATGCAGAGACAAAATTCTCGTACCTATATTGATGGCCACAAATCTAGCCTGAATTAATTATAATAAGCCCTTTCATGGGCGAACACCTCACAAACTCCTAGGCATTCTTTAAGGTTTAAAATTGGCGCAGAATTATAATGCAAAAATTTACAATGCGTAAGAAATATGTCTTCAGACGAACACCAACTTAACACATTAACACGTTATCCCGAGTACTCTCTTTCGCGTGTGACATGTCGCATAATAGGTAAATGTGGTTACTGCTGTACGAGGTCAGAAGCTAGAGACTGTAATGGAATCGTCTATTCGTGGGTAATACTATTAGCTGATGATGACACATCAAAACTTTATCATTGGTTCTAGC
>NQII01014778.1:0-17789 GCA_002778355.1 Clitarchus hookeri | reverse complement strand
GAAAACCGAAGAATTCAACCGCCTCTCTGTTTGTAATGGCCAGCGAGGTCCCCCGACCTCACCGCCACAGAGCAAGCTTGGGCGTCCGGCGTTCAGTATCACCACGAAACACATATGAGCTTCGGGTGGCTTTGGTACTTGAATGGTACGTCGTTCTTCAACAATTTCTCTACTGTCTTGTTCTCTAACACGGAGTCCATGTTACAGAATGTAAACTATTGCTTCTAACATCACAAAGNAATTTCTCTACTGTCTTGTTCTCTAACACGGAGTCCATGTTACAGAATGTAAACTATTGCTTCTAACATCACAAAGTAGCAACAGACTACTGTAACAGTTGGCAACACTTAAAATTCTCAAACATTACTCGAAACTGAAAAAAAAATTTACTGATACAAAATGTCTTATTTTTAAAAGCGGAAGTGCAGAACAAACCACGAATTACCAAAATTTCAAAGATTTTGCGTGAAGTGATGGAAATTTCTGTGAAATTTACGGAACGTCTGTTATAGAAAAAGCAACGTGTGCGTAATTTTACGAAGATGGCTGGATAGTATTTGCCAGCACTTTTCCGTAAAATGAACTAAAAATTATTTAACACTAGCTTTTACACGCGGCTTCGCTCGCGCCGTTATAGTAACAAACTTATAGGGAGAAATAACGGTATTTGTTAGTAGACAGACATTGATCATAAATACAGAACAGAGCNATAGTAACAAACTTATAGGGAGAAATAACGGTATTTGTTAGTAGACAGACATTGATCATAAATACAGAACAGAGCACTAACAATGTCAATTTTTTTGTGCTAGAATCGCTCTTTTTGATAATAACTGGCTAGCAATCAGTTCCGTATCACTCTGCACCAAATTACTAAAATCCCCCGTTAGGGACACACAGCCCTCGGCATCTGTTTCTAACCGCCCAACTCCAATTTTTAATAGCGTATCAGCATAATGTACTCCATCAACGTTATTGTAGAGGTGCACTCTCATTTTTGCTGTCAAGCTGAATTTCTTGCCATAACGTCTGTATTGTTTCGTATATCCTGTAGAGTTCGATTTAGGGCCTCTATCGCTTTTTTGTGTGACACTGTGCTTTCGTTCCACGCTAACAACTTACCTTGACGCAGCATTGTTACCTTAACCGTTATTTTTACTAAAAAAAATTTCCTAGGGAAATGAGGTATTTCTTCGCGATAAAAAGTAGCCTATGTCACTTCTAGGCCCTCCAACTATCTCTGTGCCAAAAATCACGTTGTTTTGTTGCTCCGTTGCGACATGAAAGAAGGAAAAACATACAGACAAACAAACAAACACACTTTTGCATTTCTAATATTAGTTAGGATTGTACAATGAGCAGAAGATCACTGCTGTCGTCTCGTCAACTGTTTGCGCTTGAGAAATAAGAAGCCTTTTTGAGAGAATGCTCTCGTTAAGGCACACTTAGGCGTGGAAGAGTACAGACAAGTTATTTATCTGCGTTTGACTGAAATTATTATAGCAAGTTAATAAAACTATTAATTGGGACGTCCGTATAATATAAGACGTCCCATCGTTTAAAACACCTATAAGAGTTCTTCAATCTGTGTCACTACTGTTACACGCAAATATTTTCTTTTAGCTAGAGGGATTTAATTTTGCTAAATAAATGTAGCTCTTATTTTGGAACAGTTTATGATGATTTCCGTGACTCCTCTATTTTAGTCCTTTTTTTTAGGCCCCTCTCCCCGCGATCTAATTTATTCTTCAGCTTCTCGAAAATTCGCTTTATTTTACTTTGATATGAAATATCATCAGTCCGATCGACTAAAATGTCAATGACACAGCTTGACTATCATTTATATATACTTGAGTGAAAATCTCACTCAATGAGTGTATTAGTTAAAATAAACATTTACTGCTTAATCGAATTAGTAATAACATTGCAATTGTATGTGGCATAGCCCAGCGGCATGGGTAGCAGACAAACAATTAGAATTTTACGTTACTTTAAATTTGCTATTTATATTTTTTGGTTTACGACTGGTTATTAAGTGATAAAGCTCATTCCGTGTGAAAGGCGGTTTTTATTTTCTGTCCATATACTTACGACTTTTTTACGAGTCGCCCGCGGTATAGTTGTGGATTTACTTGGTACAATATACTTGGTACAATGTATTTGGTATATGATGATATTTAACGATATCTTATTCTCGGTAGGTAAATTTTATTAGCATTTAAAATTTTTTTATTATATCAGTATGGAGTGATTGGGAAAGGACTTATATCTTAGCGTCATATGATCAGCCAGGGATTCTGATTACAAAGACCAATGCAAAATAAATTGTACTTCACATGTGTTAATCTAAACAAGACTCAAAGTGGATTATTTACCAATTTATCGCAGTTTAATTTCTTCAGTTATGCATAAACTAAATTCTTCTAAAGGTTACTCTGAGGCGTTATGGCCTTGTAAATGGAGTGCGGACAGTTAAAGCCAATTTGTAAATATGTAGTTAGCGTTGGGATACAGTGTTGATGTTACTGTCATATTTAGCGTTCCTGTGCGTTATTGTGCGATTTAAAATGTAAATTTATTTTTATTTGTGTGGAGCGGAGGTAATTGGGATGTCCTTAATATCAAGGTCTTGAGAGCCGATATGGGCGAAGTGTGGTGAGTTAGGAGTAGCGCTGGAATGAAAACGATGGAGAAACGGGAGATCCGAGAGGAAACCCGCTGACTAGCGGCATCGTTCGGCACGATTCCCACTTTCGAAAATCCGTGAGCAGCCCCGCCAGGGATATTACTTGGTTCGCTTGGTTGGAGGCGAGTAGTCTAACCACTACACCAACTTATGTATCTCTTACTTGACATCTAGACTGAGCGATTGATTACATTTTTAAAAAGTTCGACCTTGTCGGTTTTCTTTTCAAAGACATCTGTTCACAATGACTGATCGTAAACGGTAATTTATGGGATGCTCAAAATCTAAAATGCTTGATGGAACGTTTGTGATAGCTCATTTAATATACGATTATAGAGTTGCCTTTGAAACGCTTGCAGTTTAAAACATTACAAATGATTGCTTCAAAACATATTTTTTATCTTTGTAGTTCACTTGCTTCAAGTCTATAATTTTTCCATCTACGTATAGTTACGTAAATTGACATTTTCGTCATACTTATTTGTTATTATAAGGTTTTGTTTTTTTTTTCTAGTAAGTAGATACATATTTTTCTTGTCGCAATAACAGTTTGATGCAACATTCTATGCTTAATTCGTATATAGCGTCCATGTAGACTGCTATAGATACAATGCACACGGCTATATATACAGTGTACACTGCTATATATACAGTGTACACTTTGCTTGAAAGTGTGCATCTACAAGCTCGGGTATGTGTAGATATTGAAGTGTGTGGAGTGAAACTTCACTTATATATTGAACATTTGTAGCAATTTAGGCATTTCAATTCCGTAAACATTGGTAACGAAATACAGTTTTTACAGATTTATTTTCCTTGTGGCTGTAGAGTCTTATATTGGTGTCCATGGTAGTTTTAATTTTCACTCCATTGTTCCCTGATACTAATTTTTTGTTTGATTCATGATTTCAGCACGTCGTTACGTTCATTGTGGTTGTTGTTCACTAATTTTCTTGTCAAGTGTGTTGCTTGTCGCTCATTGCTTCATTTTCAATTGAATGCTATGTTCTATAGTTCTTAGTTATTCGTTGTTCATTATCTGTGACTGGTCTTGTTTTCTGTTGTTCTTAGGTTTATTTTCGTCAATAGACATAACTCTTTTAAATACTTACAGAAATCTTGCAACATAATGATAATATTCACAATTTACTTGACACCAGTATATGTTTCACACATACCAGAGTTACTATGTACACAACAGATATCACTAGGAATCATCAGAGATAAGAGAATAGTAGTGTCTTGACATATTACACATTCTATGTGTGTCATACACTGTTCATATTTCTATGGGGAGACAATCCTATTGTCTTATGTTTGTGCGTTGTTACTCTTTAGTGTATTTATGTCGAATAAAGCCTTTAGGGGTGTAATTATCCAATAAACGTACTTAGAGAATTGTAAGTATATTTTATAGTAAACGTATATATTTGTATGCAGGATATGCCGTTTTGAAGTTATGAAACTCTTTCTGTTTCGCATTGTTTTTATATATAGACTAACGAATAGGGTAGTTAACAATACGTTTATTATATTTCTGTTTGAATTTTTTGTTAGATTTGTATAATACATTTTATTAATTTCTCTTGTAAGTGGATTGCGTTTAGTTTGTTGTAACCGTATTACATTGCTGCCCTTGTCAACATTCACGCTCGAATACAGTACGTATGGTTGACAACAAGCCTTCTTATGGTGCGGTCCTGTGTACAAGTGTGGAAGTACGTAAGCCTACCAAGTGTGGAAGTACGTAAGCCTACCAAGTGTGGAAGTACGTTAGCATTCCAAGTGTGGAAGTACGTAAGCATTCCAAGTGTGGAAGTACGTAAGCCTACCAAGTGTGGAAGTACGTAAGCCTACCAAGTGTGGAAGTACGTTAGCATTCCAAGTGTGGAAGTACGTAAGCATTCCAAGTGTGGAAGTACGTAAGCCTACCAAGTGTGGAAGTACGTAAGCCTACCAAGTGTGGAAGTACGTTAGCATTCCAAGTGTGGAAGTACGTAAGCATTCCAAGTGTGGAAGTACGTAAGCCTACCAAGTGTGGAAGTACGTAAGCCTACCAAGTGTGGAAGTACGTTAGCATTCCAAGTGTGGAAGTACGTAAGCATTCCAAGTGTGGAAGTACGTAAGCCTACCAAGTGTGGAAGTACGTAAGCCTACCAAGTGTGGAAGTACGTTAGCATTCCAAGTGTGGAAGTACGTAGGCATTCCAAGTGTGGAAGTACGTAAGCCTAACAAGTGTGCATGTAAGAAATTTCTATGCAGTTCCAGTGGTTCTTAAATAATAAAAAAATTGCTTTCAGAACGTCATAAAATCAAAAATGTGTGATGGAATATGTACGAGTGTGCGTTTTATTGTATTTTAGGGCAAAAACAAAAATATTAAAAAAAATTGTTTGCGCTTCCTTTAGTTTTCAAATAAGGAAAATTTAAATAAAAACATCTAAATTGCCTGTTTTGTTTTCTGCACTGTGTGGATTAAAGCAAATAAAATTTTATATAAGATAATTTTACAGAAATACATATTATAATTACAAAATAATATTTTGCAGAAAGGCTGTGGTTTATGTAATTAGGTTAAAATGATTAATTTCGCCTTTTTTTACATAATAATAGCGTCATTATCACCACTTAATATAATATATAAATTTTTTATGATTCATATTTTCTTTACGATAGTAACAACTGTCGAAATGATTGAAGCTCACTTCAAAAATATAAAGTGGGATTCGAGTGTATCGAATATTTAATGTAAAAGTAAGTTTGGTAAGCCGAATGTAAGAATTGTCGTGTAAGGTAAAGGCTAATTTTGGCTCGGAGTTTGCAGAGAACATAAGTTGGCAGCAAATAAGTATTTATTTGGACAATCTCAGTGTTAGAACGAGGCTGTAATAATATTGTTTTGTATTTTTTACTTCGTTAAGTCTACAAATGCTGATATTTGAAACGATTTATTTTATATCAACAAAACAGTACAAATAAAGTGGTTCCATTTTTTCTGTAAAATCAGGGATGAAGTGTCCAATTTTTGCCTAGGTAAAAAATAACCAAGAGTTTTATCAAATATCACACGAGAAGTTAAAATTTTGTTCATCAACTAAACAAAATAAGATGTATTTCATCCAAGTGGAACGAAAGATTGTGATTTGTTCTCTGCTGGTATTGTTCCTGTTGAACATTGTTTGGCTACCTATTAAAGATATGTAAATATCACTTAAGTTATTAAAGCTGTTACAGATAAAGTACTGTAGGTCGAATAGAATTATAATAAACAGACTTTCTAGTGCCATATTAAAATTAAACGCTCACGATTTTTAAGTAAAAATTAATAAAAAATGTTTGGTAATGATTTAAAAGAGATATATATATAAACACTCATCATTACTCAGCAGCTAAGAGTTGTGGGTTGACTACACAAAGTGCTAAAGCAGTCAGATATAGAATAAATGAGAAGTACATTTTAAATATAGAAATAATATTTTGAAGTGAATTCCCAATTGTGAAACAAAAATTTCGGAACGACGACGTGACTGTCAGTATTGGTTTAAAGAGTATGCCATTAGCTGATGGGGAGCNTTGAAACAAAAATTTCGGAACGACGACGTGACTGTCAGTATTGGTTTAAAGAGTATGCCATTAGCTGATGGGGAGCATTTGATACAATTTCTCCAGCTATCAATTTATTCCTGTGACTTTTATTGACTTAATTCTCGAGGCGCAGTCCTACGAATACATTGAAGTGACAGCATTAATTATATCCGTTTCAAAATATCGCCCTTGGGCGCGAAGCTTCCAATTTTCCTTGTCGGATCTTTCTTTTCTTCTCTTTATTCATCTGTCTTCTCGGAGAATTTTTTGCGTCGTTCTTCAGTGATAAAGTTAAAGGGTTGGGGGGGAGGGGTCCTTTTTGTTCCACCGACGCTGTCTTCTCTAGCTTCCGGTTGCGACTTCCAACTTCCGACAGTTTAAGACGTCACATAAGAAGAAGTCCGTGTGCAGTGTCGGTCGAAAATTTTCCCCCGGTTCCCTCTTTCTCGTACTATTTTTCGTCTTTTATCCGTCTCCGTTTTCGTAGTGTCTACGGCGCTGACAGTAGTTAGAAATGACCGGTTCTGGTCCACCTGGAGTTCTAGAGGGGACAAGGGGACAAGCCGGCGTCCATTTAGCTAACGCCACGGGGCAATTTTTTCCCCTTTTTTCTTTAGGAATTTTCCTTTTTTCCCTCAAAATGGCTAAAATCGCCATCATTTGCCTCGAAATTTCCCGAATTTCGTTTCAAACCGGCCAATTTTTTCACAAAAATGTGTTTTGCACAAGTGGCTAACTTTTGCACAATTTCCGCCGATGACACCACGTAGTGGCTAAGTGACTCCTCCTTGGGGAATGAGTGAGGAGTGGAGGGGTTACCCAGACATACACACTCATCACACCATGCTAGCACCATACATTTTGCCTGAAGAATGTATGACCTATCATGCCAATTCTTTAATCATGCTTTGATATTACACCTTGGTATTCTCAAATTCCTTCTGGCCTCCTTTCACATGGCGTCTTGAAGGGGACGAGTATCATGCTCTATCAACCACCTTTGTTTTCTCATATTCCTTCTTCTCGCTATTATCCTGGAATCCTGGCAGGGACAAGTTTCATGCTCTGTAAATCCACCTTGGTTTTCTCGTATTACATCTGGTATCCTTTCACCTCGCGTCCTGGCGGGGACGAGTCTCTTAGTCTATCGTTCCACATCGGTTTTCTCATATTCCTTCTGGTCTCATTTCACCTGGCATCCTGGCGGGGACAAGTCTAATGCTCTATCATTCCACCTTGGTTTGCTCATATTCCTTCTGATCTCCTTTCACCTGCATCCAGGCGAAGACAAGTCTCATACTTTATCGTTATAAGTTAGTTTTCTCATACTTCTTCTGGTCACCTTTACACAGGCGTCCTGTCGGGGACGAGTCTCACACTCTGTCATTCCAACTGCGCTACACGGAGCGAGTCCTGCCAACGCAGGCTAGCCTAGAGTCGCGCCTCATTCACGCACCAAGTACGCACTAAGCTCATGTATAAGCATAGTCGGATGTAATTTCAGAACCGTTTTAGATACAGCTACCAAATTAATAACATTGTTATCATCCCCCACGGTGAAAAGGACCACAGGGTAAGTAGGCCCTAAACTTGCTTATAAGCATAGTTGGTTGTAACTTCTGGTCTCAAATCATAACATAGTCATCGCTACCGGCGATGAACAGGGCCGCAGCGTCAAGCGTGCTCTAAGCCCACATATAAGCATAGTTGTCCACCATTACCCACTTACCGAAGCTATAGGCATCCATTTAATATCATAAACATCTCCTGAAAAGAAGAACAGGGTGGTAGGGACAAGTAAACTTTGAGGAGTCTAAAGAGTATGGTCAAACGATATTTCCAATCCACCGAAGCTATATCCATCAAATTCATAACATAGAAATCGCCGATGACAAGGAAGAGGATGGTATTGTTAATTATGCCTAAGTACTCGTATAAGCATAGTCGGATACCATTACCCACCAAATTCATAACAAAAGTATCACTTCCGATGACGAAAAGGACCGCAGGGTCAAGTACACCTTACGCCTTTGTATAAACATAGTTGGCTGCCATTTCCCACCCGCGTAAATTATAGTCACAAAATTCAAATCATATGCATCACATCCATTGACAAATATTGTGGTAGAGACAAGTTCACCTTAGCCCTAGTGAGTGGGAAATGCAGCCAACTATGCTTATATGAGTGCTTAAGGCATAATTGGCAATATTATCCTGTTCGGTGTCATCGGCGATGTGTGTGTTATGAACTTGATGTATATAGCTTAGGTTGATGGGAAATGTCGGTAGATTATGCTTATCAGATGCCTTAAATTTACTTGACTATACCACCCTGTTCTTCATCAGAGGAGATGCTAATGATATTAATTTGATGTCTATAACTTCGGTGGGTAGGAAATTGCGGCTAACTATGCTTATAAGTGGGATTAGGGCCTACTTGACACTGCGGTCCTTTTCCTTGTCGGGGGTGATGTCTATGTTGTGAATTTGGTAGCTGTAACTTAAATGGTTTGGAAATAACATCCAACTATGCTTATAAGTGGGGTTAGGGCGTACTTGACNTGGTAGCTGTAACTTAAATGGTTTGGAAATTACATCCAACTATGCTTATAAGTGGGGTTAGGGCGTACTTGACACATGCGCGCAGTGCTATTCTAGACTAGCGTGCGTGGGCAGGTCTCGCTTCGTTTGCGCATGTGTAATGACAGAGCATGAGACTCGTCCCCGCCAGGACGCCCGGTGAAAGGAGACCAGGAAGGATATGAGAATACTTACTTGGAATGATAGAGCATGAGACTTGTCCCCACCAGAACGCAGGTTGAAGGAAACCCGAAGGAATATGAGAAAACCAAGGTGGAATGATGGAGCATGAGATTTGTACTCGTCAGGACGCCAGGTGAAAGGAGACCAGGAAGAATATGAGAAAACTTACTTGGAATGATAGAGCATTAGACTTTTTCCCGCCAGGACGTTAGGTAAAAGGAGACCATAAGGAATATGAGAAAACCAAACTGGAATGACAGAGCGTGAGACTCGTTTCCGCCAATATCCAAGGTGAATAGAGACCAGAAGGAATATGAGAAAACAAAAATGGATTGATAGATCATGAGACTTGTCCCCACCAAGATGCCAGGTGACAGGAGACCACAAGGAATATGATAAAACCTAGGTGGAATGACAGAGCATGATGAGAGAAGTTGTATAACAGGGTTTGAACTCGAACATCCTTCAGGCAAAATGAATGGTGCTAGCATGAAATTACAGAGCGTGGATGTCAGGTACCTCCTCCACTCCTCGCTTCTCAATTCTTATTCTCCAAAAAGGAATCACTTAGCCACACTGTAGATTCATCGGCGGAAATTGTGCAAAAGTCAGTCGCATTGTGCGAAACACATTTTTCGTGAAAAACTTTGCTGGTTTTGAGGGAAATTTGGGAAATTTCGAGGCAAAATCAGGCAGTTTTGGCCGTTTTTGAGGGAAAAAATTGAAATCCGAGGAAAAAAATGCAGATAAAATGGCTGCGTGGCGTCATTCAAGATGGCCGCGGGCTTGTCCGCGCCAGGACACCAGGTTTCCCAGGACCGGTAATTTATAACTACTGCTTCCTCTGGGGCGTAGCGACGCAGCAGGCGCCAGTCGACACAAAGGTGCGTCTCTTCCGCGTCGTGACGTCTCAGCTGTTCCAAGTTCCTTCGCCGATTCAGACGGCGCGCGTTGTTGCCGAGGAACTGCGACAGTGCGAGTGGATGTGCTAAAGTCCATCCACAAATACTTCCAACTTTTCTGAAGCCCTGCTATAGTTCCACTTCCAGGCTATTCCTCCGCCTCATGCAAACAAATCTTAACCGAGTCTATAAAATTACACCAAATGGGCAACGCACCGTACCGGTGCGCACTCAGTGTGATATTTTTTTGCAAAAGAACTATTTCCCACTAGGCATTACCAACACACTTGTTTTCTAGCTGTTTTTATCCGTATAAATTATAAATGAAATATTATAATTTTTAGATAACATATAAGTAATATTTTAATTTAACCAAAGTAAGGTACTTTTGCGTTAACAGGAGTATAAAACGATAGTGTTTGTGGCATATTTAGGTAATAAGCAAACACGTCATATATGGGGTGATTTTTTAAATGTTAGATACAAGTGGTGTAAAGAAACCACGAAAAGAATATAATCATTTGCCGACAACGAACTGGCGACATTGTAAACCTAGTGGGTGGATAGCGTGGTTACTCGTGTAGCGATCGTAATAGGCTCTAGTTTTGGGGAATTTATTGTGTTACCTGGGCTGCCTTTACGTGGGCGCGTGCAGTATGTACCCAGAGTTCACAGACATATATAATTAGTGGTTTGATGAATTGAATGTATAACTTTAAATTTTTCCGGCAAGGAAGTTGGGTGCTTTTATCTTAGGATGTAAACTAATCAAGTTAGGAAGTTCAGGTATTGTGGGCCCTTCTGTTAAAGTGTACCCTCGCTGCCAAATATTGTGCAGGTGCTGCAACCTAGTAAGTGTCACATGAAGTACTCGGTCTGAATGTATTTGTCACCTGGACGGCCGGAGGAGTGCATGTCTGTCGATGTCTGCAAGTAATAATACGGTGACGGAAAATATACAATACAACATTTTTGCAAGTATGTACGGTTGTTTAACGTGTTGAAATAATTAAAAATTACCAAATGACTTGGAATATTTTAAAGTTATTTTACAGGTGTATGTGCCTATAGTAGATGTTTCAAATTCGTAGTATGTAAGTAGTTTAGTAAACAACGCCATTCGTAAAACAATGGCGAGGGTCAGCTAAAGTGGCCCTGCCAATTGCTGCTAGTAGCACCAGTCTACTTTACTCGCCGTATTTAACATTACTTCAACTTTCATTAGTAATATTACATTTTTTATAACTATGAGACATGTAATTATCTGATTTTAACTACATATAACCCAGTTACGAGCACAGAAAGGAAACAACTGAAGCTAAATATTTTTTCTTGATTAGATAAACATAAAATAAATGTGTTATTTATTCGAGATATCAACACAGACGGAAATAGTAGGTGTAACTAGAAGAAAAAAGAAAATGGAGTCAACAGTCCATGAGTGTTTCTGTTCATGCTGTTCGCAATAAGAAAATGGGCGTGAATAAAGCGCAAAAAATATTCAGTGAACCGAAAACATCTCTAAGACGGTATGTAAACATGACTAAAAAATCTCCACAAGAATCCATTCGTTGTATACATCATGTAGGAAACCAATCTTCACTCCCAGAATGTAATAACTGTAAGTTGAGTATTTATTATTTATGGATGCTAAATTATTTCGTTTAAAAATGCAATATGAGAGGAGGCTTGCATTTCAGTTAGGAAAAAAACAAACAAATAACATGTTTTCTGAACTCAAAGCGGCTGCTGGAAATGATTGGTTGTATGGGTTTCTCAGGCGACATTAAAAGCACTCTAACGCCGTGATCTCCTTCAGTAACATCTGTAGCTAGAGACAAAGGGTTCAACAAAACAAGTGTTGCTGACATTTTTGATATTTTGAAAACTGAATGTGACAGAACTAAGTTTCCACTTACTAGAATCTACAATGTCGATGCAAATTAATTGTCTGTGGTGGCCAGTTAAATACTTAAGGTGATTTGTTTGAAAGGCAAATGCCAGATAGGTTCCATATCATCTGCAGAGCGAAGATCGCTTATAGCTGTGATAGTGTGCATGAGTGCTGATGTGAGTTATGTACCACCCATGGAAGCGTTCCCAAGCAAAAACTTATGGCCAACATCTCACAAGAAGCGCTCCACCAGGATGTGTATTTACCTGCCAAACCGGTCTCGCTCGATCAATAGCGAAATGTTTAGTGAATGGTTTGACCACTTCGTTTATAGTACCGGACCTACACGTTCTGATCCTGTCTTGCTCTACCTGGATGGACATTTCAGTCATACCAGAAACCTTGAAGTCATCGACAAAGCCAGAACGAATAATGTTACAATAATCTTTTTACCCTCACACATCACTCATAAGCTAAAACCACTCGACAAAACTTTCATGGGTGTTCTGAAACATTATTATAGTGAAGAAGTGCGATTATTCCTTAGGGCAACAGGCAGATCTGTGACACATTTTGTTGCATCTGAACTGTTTGGGAAAGCCTACCTTAAAGCACAGACCAGCGAAAATGCCGTTAGTGGTTTTTGCAAGACAGTAAAATACGCAATCAACCAAAACATATTTTCGGATGCTGATTTTGAATCTTCAGAATAGCATGGTGACATGTCTGTTCAGGAAGGAACAGTGAATCTAGGCTAAGAAGCACCACAGGCTAATGAATCAACTTTTGAAGAAGTATCAGACATGTCTTCATGCCAGATTCAGGATGTACATCAACACATCATCTGCTGTGGTTGGAGCCTCTTCATCAACTGTCAAAAATATCTATCTAACCGTTTCTACAGTAATCGAAGACCCTTCATCACTTATTCTGAGTTCGCTTCCCCCTTCCCATCAGAAGGAAATGCATTTTCAGTATCTCCGAATGACATTTCACCATCTCCAGTAATTTCGAAACCAACAACAAGAGGTAGGCCAAAGGAAACTGCATGTGTTGTTACCTCATCTCCTTTTAAAGCTAACCTTGAAGAGAGTAAGGAAACAGTTGCCAAAAAGATTCCTCAAATTCAATCCTGTGGCCCGAGAAAGAATAACCAGAAAAATAATAGTCTGAGAAGATCACGAACAAAAACCGACGTGTAGAATTTCGCAGTATTGATGAAACTGAAGCTGTGTGTTTATATTGTTGTGGAACATTTTCGGATGACAAAGATGGAGAAAAATGGGTTCAGTGTTTTGTGTGACTGGTGTTACGAAGATTGTGCTGATAATGAAACTTTGGTCTTTGCCTGTGACATTTGCAAATACTAATCAGTCTCTTTTTTAAGCATATTTATAGATAATGTGTTCGGAGTGCAATCTTTTTTTTTTTAGTAGATTATTTTCATGTGTGCCAAGAACACATTCAGAATGATTTTAGTAATAGACGATGCTCAGTTTGTATATGTTAATTATCACCATTTAGAACTGTGATGTGTCAAAAACATGTACCAACTGTACACTTGCATACAACAGACTACAATTGTGATTTACACTTTTTAATAATTTAGGATGGAAAAAATAACCCGTGGTTCCACTTTTCCCGAACAGTGTGGGCAAAGTGGGCCTTTACAGACTTGCATGATTATCAAGAAATCAACCACAATTATTTAATTAAATGTTTTAGTCACATGTATCCCCTATACCGACATATCAAGCTTTAATATACCATTGACGAATGTAAATATTAAAATAGGGTTTCTGAAAAAAAATTAAAAAACAAAAGGAAAGTTTACAATACCCGAAATTCCACTACCTGTGACTTTGTTATTAATTTCAGTTGTTCGTTCGTGCCAGGTGAAGAATTTGTCTAATGCAAGTCTAAGATATTTTAGTTGTGCGTTCTGGCAAGGAGAAGAATTGGTCTAATGCAAGGTTAAGATATTTTAATTGTCTGTTCGGGCCAGGTGAAGAATTTGTCTTATGCAATGCTAAGATATTTTAATTGTGCGTTCAGGCCTGGTGAAGAATTTGTCTAATGCAAGGCTAACATATTTAAACTGTGCGTTCGTGCCAGGTGAAGAATTGGTCTAATGCAAGGCTAAGATATATTTCCTCGTGGAATTGAGAAAATAATTCTTTAAAAGAGGGTGGGGTGTGAATATTGTGTTTTTTTAACAGTTCAACAGAAATCGCTGAAAAAATTTGTATTATGTTGTATGTAATGGTGGTCAAAATGACGCAATACCATCAGTTGACACCAAATCAAAGTGAATATTCTATCACTGTTAGTCGTAAATTTAATTCTGTGTGCTACAAATATAAATCAATGNGGTCTAATGCAAGGCTAAGATATATTTCCTCGTGGAATTGAGAAAATAATTCTTTAAAAGAGGGTGGGGTGTGAATGTTGTGTTTTTTTAACAGTTCAACAGAAATCGCCGAAAAAATTTGTATTATGTTGTATGTAAAGGTGGTCAAAATGACGCAATACCACCAGTTTACACCAAATCAAAGTGAATATTCTATCACTGTTAGTCGTAAATTTAATTCTGTGTGCTACAAATATAAATCAATGAACAATTAAGAAATTAGTTTTTCAAAATTGGCGACTTGTTTACTAAACCAGTTCCTGGTTACGCGTTAACACAGACTGCCAAGATTTGTCGGTCTGATGTTACACTCAATAAACTTTGTTTGTATTATGCATATTTTTGGGAACTAGTGGTTAAAATACATTTTAGTAACTTTAAACAAATTAAATTTAATCGAATGCAAACGAATGTGTATACCTTGGTGAGTTATGTTACAGACTAGGGCCTACTATTTTGATTCAATTAGTATTCACATTAATAATAATTGCACAACCTGCAGGCGTATTACGACCTACGAACGCTTGTTCGCCTCCGAACAAAACTTTGCGTTGTACCGTGTCGTAGATAGCGTTTTAGCTATTTTGGCCACTCCTCCTTGCGACGATCGCTACCTTTTGCTTCAAAGCAAACACTTTGCGCCGACACGCACTTTCCGACGACAGTTCGCAATAATTACGTTGAAAAATATCTCCCTTTTGAATAAAATCGAAGCATGTTTCTTCTGTGTTCAACGTTTCCCAAAAGCCATTTTTGACGTTCCTTAAGGGAACAACATGTACGCAAAATAGACAATAAGTATAAAAATACACATATTATAAACATTGAGAAATATTGAAACGTGGTCATCTAGCAGGAAGCTGTGAACTGTGATATTTCATATTTTGCGTATACTCTCACGTGCGTTTTTCTTGTGTTCCTACTGATAAATGTAGCTTTTAAACGCTGACATCATAATATTTTCAAAAAAATTCACGTAAAATCAAGAGTTTATAGAATACGTGCGGTGTTTTCAGACAGTAAAACTTTTGGAAACGCGAATTTCACTCAAATAATGCAACCTAGCGAACAGATATTCTCTCTTTAAAGTGTTAATTAATAGTAAATACTACCTACCATGAAGCATATTTAATTTAGTTCATTGTGATTTGCATCTCGTAATACACAATAAATAAACTGTAATTACGTTCATTGTGTTTTAAACTCGTACGTAGTATATGGATATTACGTGGATATAAATTGAAAATATTAAAAAAAGTTTATAATTTGTGTGCACAGCGGGAAAAAATCTAAAATAACATGTTTGTTAAAATGTTGAAAACTACTACTAGTTCAAAAAATAAGGCCCAACTAGATTAGAACTACCGAACATTCTGCCTGAAGTGCGTATGCAGCGAACCAACTCACTGCGCTCCAGCGCTGAAAACAAATATCAGTTTCTTCTTTAACCTTAAACCACTTTGGAAATTAAACTGAATACTATAATATATGGAATATACCGTTTCTAAGATCCATTATTTAATTAAAACAGCTTTTGCTCACGAGGTTACGGCCACTCATGGAAAAAGTCTGCCATTTTCTCTTGCTGCGGGAGACGCAAAGTGGTTTGCGAGCTACAATGCCTCCCGCGTTAGGTTTGCAACGGTTTTTATCGTCGACGCAAACTTTGCGTTCGCAAACTGAGCGGTCGTAATCAGAACTAACGGTGGTCGANCTTTGCGTTCGCAAACTGAGCGGTCGTAATCAGAACTAACGGTGGTCGAACGGAAAACTGCTTTGCGTTTCCTAGTGCCGCGGGTATAATAGACCCGCACCGCAGGTAATTAATGAAAACAAATTTCCAGAGAAAAAATTTTGTTTTATTTTGCAGATAAATTTATTTGCTAAGATACAGGCTATGATGTATGAAGAAGAAATATTCCTAGGGAAATATTTTTCAACATATTTTACAGAATAATTCCTATGCATGTACATTCAAAATACACTAAAATTTGCCAAAATTTTCTCCTTAATTTTTTTATATTTCTTACGGAAAAATTGTCAAAACTCTAATAAATGAAACTTTTCATGCTTTGAAAAATTGCTACCGCAAAGAATTTTCCAGAAAATTCCAACATTCACCAAAAATGACTCATATTTTCTCCAGGTATTTCTTAAAGGAAAAAATTAAAGTATTTTTTTTAACAGAACACCTTATCTAATTATTTTTTAAAAAACCCCACTATACAATTTTTAGTAATTTGTACACAAATTGATTAAATTTCTTATAAAATGACTAGACTAAAAACATTAANCCCACTATACAATTTTTAGTAATTTGTACACAAATTGATTAAATTTCTTATAAAATGACTAGACTAAAAACATTAATTGACATATTTCCAGGAATTTTAACTTAACGTGTGAAGTATGCATCTAATAACAAACTTTCCTTCATTCTAAACCTTCGTACAACAATGTATTGGAATTGCGTTCTGTCAAAACATGGCTATTTTCTGGATTGTGCGTTTTACTTTCCAATATCGATCTGTAATTACTCCTATATTCCCCTGCAGATGTTTTAAACGAAGGAAGCATTATAAATATGAAAGTGAATATTCTCGATAATAGTGGGCCCTGGNTTCCCCTGCAGATGTTTTAAACGAAGGAAGCATTATAAATATGAAAGTGAATATTCTCGATAATAGTGGGCCCTGGTGGTGCAGTGGTCAGACCACTCACATCTCACCACGGCGAAGCTGGCTCCATTCCCGGTGGGGTCACTCGGATTTGCGGATGCGGAAAACGTGGCGGACGTTGCTGTTGGTCGATGATTTTTCTTCGAGATCTGCCGTTTACCCTGCCTTTCATTCTGCGGACGATACAACTTCGCCTTAACTGCACCTGCTTCACCCTCATTGGCGCTCAAAACCTCGATGTATAAGGGTAGTTCCCATTCCACTTTGGATATTTTTTTTGTTTCACTGTAGCATTATTTTCAGATCACGTATTTCAAACCGAGGGCTGTCAACGCACAGGGAATACCTTTGCGGATATATTTAAGTCCACAATATATTCCCCATATGGTTTTTGTTGCATATGTGAACGTAATAAAGATTAACTATTTATTTACTTATTAAATTTTATTTCAGTCTCTCGTAAAAAAATACAGACTGAAATTAGTCCATTCTGGTTTCAGAAAATTCTTGAAAAATGTATTGTTTTTAACAATGGATTGAATTCAAAATCAAATCTAAACACTAAGTACTAAATATATAAAAATAAACACATCATTGCAAGGGTATCACTAACTTAAGCGCCGGGCAAATCCTATATTCAATTTAACATCGTCGAAAATGTTTAATTTGTTGTGTGAAGAGAAACGATGAGCGGCCAGCCCAGACTGTTACCACAGGCGTCTCCAGCCTGCGAGGAGTGAGCAACCGCTCGTGTCCAGTACGTGGGTATAGACGCTTCCTCACCACCGAGGGTAGCGTCAGCCGTGTGTTTATGGCCGGCTTCCCCTTTTCAACCGCTCTCTGCAGCAGAATGCATTGTGTCTCCCGGACA
>NQII01014776.1:0-17179 GCA_002778355.1 Clitarchus hookeri | reverse complement strand
CCAGGAGAAGCCAGTTATAGGCTTCGACAGCGAGGACGTCCCTTGCCGAAATGATGACTTTGCCCGGTTGCAGACTGGCGTGAGTTCCTTCGGGTTTCCTTTTGTAACGTTCAGGCCTCGCCTCGTTCTCCATCGAAGTAGAGGAAATTTATGCCATCACCACGTGGTCACGCGTGGACATTGCTTTGAGTATTCTGCTCCTTTTCTTACGAATCTATGCATGTCGTGCATGCGGCTACGACCGGTTTGATGCCAGCGTTTCGCTACTATACACCACTCGCGGATAGTGCTGTTTATTCGCGTGACAGACCATCCTTATGATTTTGCAATCCCGGAACAAGCCACTTGGATAAAGTNTGCAATCCCGGAACAAGCCACTTGGATAAAGTTGCATTTAAGTAATGTGGAGCATTGTGGTGAAAGTCAATGTTTCCTCCAAATCGAGACAGTCTCTTGAAGACGGTTAGTTTTACTTCTTTCAAAACATTTAAGAATTTGTTTATACTATTTTCTTTTTCCTCGGTAGTAAGCCTGTCAGCGAAACAACATTGTCCATGTTTCTTTTTTTTTTATGTGAAAGGATGTACAAAAACTTTTTCCCCGTCCTTTCTTTGCTCTCAAAAGTCTTTATGAACTCAATATATTTTTAGTGTGGCCCATCCTTGGAAATATTTCTGAGCATTGGTCGCTTCTGTAAAATTAGAGCATAAAAAAACGCACATTCAAGTTGGTTTCATCAGTAACGGAAATTCGGATTTTATTCTCGTTAAAAAGAAGCGAACGTCATGAAAACTCGGCAAACAAACGGAACAATTGTTTGCGATTCAGCCGACGAATAAGAAGAACTTCCATATTATGAAGCCTTTTAACGTAACAACTTTGAAAAGAGTGAACAAAGAGTTTACGATTTTGTTATCGCTGAGAGCATATTTTCGAAACACCTTAACATAATTTTGACATATTTGCCTAAACTGTATCTTGCTCTGTGTGTTTACAAATTAATTAGTTTTATCGGCTATTCTCCTTGCCACGTTTAAACGAGGAAGTCTTTCAAAACAGCTGACGTTTCTGATATAACTATGTGAGTACTTTCATCAAAAACGTTGAAAACAGATCAGTGCTGATCAACCCATTTAGGTGACAAATAAAAAGAAAACTTGCGTTGAGAAAATCAGTGCAAGGGAATGACTTCCACCGCTATTGTTGGTAAAGCATAGAGAAATATTAAAACTATCCGCTGTAGTTTATTACTATTCTCCAGCCTGAATGAAGGTGCAGAACTGTCAGAATGTTTTTAACGGCATTGAATTTTTTTTTAAAATAATTTCTCTGCTGTTTTCATGACACACATGCAGAATATATAGACTGTTCACAAAAACTACCAAAAAATTCCGTTAAGTAATTCCTCACACACACACAACACACATATATAGCAGATAAATTACATTTATCCTAACTCTCTTCTAAGGGTGGTACACGTTCGTAAAGGTGGAGATAAGCGACTTGTTTATTGCGAATAGCACGGGACCAAATTCACTTAGACCTTTTGAAAGTGCGTGTAGTGTACCAGTAAATTAACATACTTAACTACAGAAAATTACTGTCGGTGTACATAAGTAATAGGTTATGGAAATAATAGTGGTCGACACCCACTGTATCCAGCCGTATTGGAGGCGAGTGTGACGCCTCCATACTGTGTGAGTGTACGCACGCGCGCGTGCGCGGTATCGCATTTACTGGTACACTGCACGTACTTTCAGTGGTCTAAGGAAATTTGGTCTCGTGCTATTCGCAGTAAACCTGTCGCTCATCTCCACCTTTACGGGCCTGTATCATCCCTAGAAAGTGAGTTACGCTGTCGTGTATATATTTTTAGCCTTTATGTGAGGAATCACTTGACGGGGATTGTCGGCGATTTTTGTGGACATCCTGTCTGTACTTACAGTTCACTTCACAGTGACATTGCACACTGAAAGAGTGGAACGTTACTTTCTCCGCGTATAAACAAAATATTTTATATGTATTTTCTTTTCTAACAAGGCGAAACTCCGTTTCCACTATTCATGAATTTCGTGGTCAATGCACCTGTAATTGTTTTAATTTATTTTCTTAACTGGAAACATATAAATTATCAAATAAAAGTACTAGTAAATGCGCTAATCATATTGCATCCAGTAACTGTTCGAAAGTCATACCATGGGCTTCAAGGTTGGAATAGTGTGTTGCCTACCTGCAGAGCACTCACTGTTTGTTTCGAACTTTCCGCACGGTTTTCTCGAAAACGGTTCGCCTGAGAGTGTTCCGATAAGACGACCCTTTTATGTTAATTTAGACATGCTGATTCATAGCTAGTACAAATAAATCACTTATTACTCAGTATTAGAAAGTTTCATTCAAACATAAGATGGCAACCCTCGTTTACTTAAAGACGGGGATAATATTACCAACTCCAGAGGTGATAGATCTCCGTTACAAAATCACTATTCACAGATTTGTTACTTCATCTAAAGTAATTTCTGATATAATTAGCTAAAAGCATTTTACTAACTGACGTGAGTAATACGGCCGAAGTCTTGAAAACGTAGCTCATGAGTCATTTGCATTGTGTTGTGCACATATTACAATACCAAGATGTATGTGACAAACACTTCGCCCTTCAAGAGATTCGGCTTGCTCTCGTATGGCGACAACGCTATTGAGAATTTAAACTGACAAATTAAATGCGTATGTGCTGGGTTTCATGACTATCGAAATAGTATCGACTGCAACAAAAAGTTGAATAACACAAGGAATACTAAATTTAACGGCAGAATAAATCTGATCGCATGTTATATTTTCTTAAACGCTTGGTATGGCATTGCTAGCTTTGCCGATTTGTTGAAGTTAGAAACAATTTGATTAAGTTGTAAGTTATAATCATATTCAGTTAAATATAACACGCAGTAAAAGCAACAACGCATAATCGTTTATGATTTGAAAAATATATGGAGCTGTGTCCGTTGTCTGAACAAACGAAACCTTTTAATAAAATGTGAAATAGACGCTCCAACGGCTGAAATAATGTGCAGAAATTAAACATATTGCTTACATTGTTTCTGGAAAAGCAATTACCTGCAAATTCAGTGATGTAAGTCTGTACGGAAACTACCATCAGTAGGAGAAAGGCCGTGGGAGCCACTTGGCATTATCTGCAGCCAACAGTGTTCGTAAAGCCTCCTGTTGAACTGACGGTTACACTCTAACACGCCAAATATGAGGTAGCTGGGTGGAAACCAGGCACAGGGATACTAAGTATGGAAACTTTCCCATGGGTAGAAAGACGGGAATCAGAACAATTTGGATGTTTACCTTGGGATGTTTTAGCCTCCTACCTCGTCCTCATATCGCTACTCGTCCATTCCTGTCTCATCTCGCGTTGTCCATTCTTCTTGCTGACCAGGTGATTTTAAGTTACAGCCTAGCCGCCAGGTAACAATAGCGATTTCAGCCTCACGCCTTTAGTATAAGCGCTGCTTCAAATTGCAAAATTATAGAGAAATTGTCATTATATTATTTCAGTTTTCTAATTCCTCACAAGTATGGTAATATACAAAACCACTACCAACTCTCCCAATCGCTCACTAATAACCAGTGCTAAATTTTTCTTTCGAAATAAATCGAACTCAAGATTTCGCGCCAAGAAATAATTCGCGGGAACTTCTGGAGTGACAACTTGTACATCTGTTAGCGATTTATTTTCACTGAAAAAGTGTTTTATAAGCAACTAGTAAATACACGCATTCTCAAACATCAACCAATTTTTTTTTCTATAATTTTTTTTTATCCCGCGTATAAGTTGCACTCATTAAATCTCAAAAGGTTTCCTGCGTTTCATTACGTAAATAGAGGTTGGTAGGCGTAGGCAGAGTAATAATATTTACGCGACAAAAAACAGCTCCCATGCGAACATTTTTACAATATTGAAATACATTTTTAATGCCATTTTAATTAAAACCGGTAACGTTCTTTTAATTTTCTAAACGCCCTGTTGTCAGACTCTGTGTTCAGTGTGGTATAGAATTTGTTGTTTAACCCACACGGATCGTCTCTCGCTTTGTGAAAATATTTATTTGTTTCCTTTGTCAGTGCGCTATTTTTATCTTCTGTTACGTTCCTGACATATCTTCCGCACCAGTGAACATCGTGTAAGAGTGCGAGGTTCGCTGTGCAAAAGAATGCATGGCATTTTTTTTTACTAACGAAATTCTGTAACACGTAGCTTACACTACCATCAGCACAAACAATCTTAGCTCTACAATTAAAAATGATTACAAAAGGTGTTACTTTTTTTTTTCAATTTTCATTCTTGCTAACGACCCTCATTTTATACAAGAAAAGCGTAAGAGATGCGTTGCTTGCGTGAGATTGACTTTAACGCACATGCTATATCCGGAATGAGAAACTAGTGTCTTCTCCACTTCAGTCCTGNTGCTTGCGTGAGATTGACTTTAACGCACATGCTATATCCGGAATGAGAAACTAGTGTCTTCTCCACTTCAGTCCTGCGCGCCACACAGTCCATTCACGGTTACTTCCAACTTTTCTGAAGACCTGCTAAAGTTCTACTTACAAGATATACCTCCGCCTCATGAAAACAAAGCTTGAACAAGTCNAACTTTTCTGAAGACCTGCTAAAGTTCTACTTACAAGATATACCTCCGCCTCATGAAAACAAAGCTTGAACAAGTCTAGAAAATTACACCAAAGGGACTGTGCACCACATTCGTGCGCACTCAGTGTGATCATATTTTGCGTAAGAACTATTTCTTATCAGATATTAACAACAAACCTGTTTCTCCACTGTTTTCATTCGTGTTAATTATAAATGAAATATTATAATTTATAGATACAATATAAGTTTAAAAATATTAATGAATTAAAAGTTAGGCACTTTTACGTTTACCGAAGTATAAGACTTTTAGATATATGGCATATTTAGAAAATAACCAGAGACGTCATACATGGAGTGATTTTTCAAAGGCTAGATTCAAAAAACGTGAAGAAACTGTGAATACACGATACCATTTCATCCGCCAAAACGTCGTCGTGTGGTATTCTAATTACTGCTTTTTTTTCCCCCGAGTTATGGTTTCTGTCGAACACAAATACAATGATTTGGTTCCTACGGGGACAAGGAAGGACATCAGGCATTGGAGCCCTCGCTGTCCTGCCGGCATATTGGAACGTTACATGACGGCCATGTTGAATGACGTCATTACCATCAAAATTTTCTGTTTTTACCCAAGCATAATTTTAAAATATTTGATTTTACACCACAATCGCCTTTCTTCACACAGAATTTAAAAAAAAAACTGAGAATATACTGCACAAGTCTTAAAATCAGCAAGATTAACTCGAGACTTATTGAAAAAGTCCACCAATTTACACGGTGGACTAAAGGCTCCGAGTCAAGAAAGGACAGCGGCCATGTTTGTTTACATAATGGATCCCGGCTACCATACGCATTTGTTTACATAATGGGCCCCGACCGCCATGTTTGTATACATAATAGACCCCGACCGCCATTATGAATTTGCATACCCTCAACTGTGACTCCAGGTAACTTAAGGGTCGGCTTCACCCCTTTTGCAGAAATTCTTTGTTTTCGCGTCATAATTTCGGATTCATAGTAATTACCGACAACGTATGACTGTAGGAAATTTATATTTTACGAGTTGTTTAATATTTTTAACCGTAATTTTAGTTGTGTGTTATCTGATTGTTGTAAAATGTCGAGAACTTATTAATAACATACATATATTCCAGGGAGGTTAAATGTGTCCAAATGGTACTATCCATTCCTCCCAATATTTGTATGTAATATTCTTTCAGTTCAGCTAGTGATTTGGACATGTGTGCAACGAATGGCTCCAAAGCAAAAAGAGATCCCTGTGGGGGTGAGGGAAGAAGTAGCGGCATTGCATCGTGTTGGAAAAAGTTATCGGGAAATAGGTAAACAGTTGAATGTATTATTTTCTACAGTGCGGCATATTATCAAAATACATGAAATGGCAGGTAAAACTGCAAATAGAGTCCGAACAGGTCGTTCACGCGTCCTCACTGTACAGGAACGACGACACATCGTCAAAGAAGCCCTGGAAAATTCCAAAGAACGGTGCACAACAGATTGCTCCTTGACATTGCGTTATGTTCAGGCAAGTATGTCACATCACAGACTATAAAAAATGTTCTCCACGACGCAGGTGTTCGAGGCTGGCGATCGTTAAAGAAGGCTTCATAAGTGAAATCAACAGACGAAAAAGACTCGAGTATGCACAAACTTGCAGAGACATACCACTAGACGTTTGGAAACAAATCATTGTTTTCAGACGAGAGCAAATATGACGTCTTTAGACAAGCCATTGTTTTAACTATATGGAGGAGAAATAACACAGGACTGAACCAACATAATATCATAAGCGCAGTTAGGCATGGCATACAGTGGAGTCGGTAATTTTACCACTATTGAAGGGAACATAACAGCTTGATCATATGTGGAAGTGTTAAGGGGTAACCTGCAAGAGGGTGCCGCGAATTGGGGCTTGAAGAGAGTTTCTAATTCCAGCAGGATAACGACCCGAGTCATACGACTCATACGTCAAACAAAGTGACTTATCTTCAGCTCACCTAGATGGTTGCTCACCCCACCCCAGTCACCGGATCTTAAAACAATTGAAAACCTATGGCACATTCTGGACAGAAATGTTCATCAGGTCACAATAAAGAGCAAGGGCAATTTGAAACAGGTACTTGTTGAGGCTTGAAACACTTCATCACCTGACATCACAAAAAGTTAGTAGAGTCAATGCCTAAACGTTTGGAGGCTGTAATTCTGTGTGCTAAAGGAATGCACACAGGATGTGAACTGAATTACAGTAGCCTACAGTAGCTGCGCATTGAAACATGCCTTTTGATTGCAGGGTGTGCAGATACTTTATGAATTATTTAATTTAACGCACAATTAGATCATGCTTTGTGAGAAACCCCCAAAAACACACGATGTGCAAATAATTTATTTGCCTAGTGTAGGTTATTTGGTTCTGTCATTTGTGCCATGTACGATCACCCAGCATGATTGATTTGAGTTATATCGCTTCCCCTCTATTTGCAGCAGGGTCCTTTGGTTAATAAGTTTCGTTATTTCTGTGCCACTTTGTGGTTTTGTGGCAGTTGTTTATATGTCGTGTGTGCCAAGGACTCGATGCATTTCTTTGTTGAAGTTAATATTTTATTTGGTTAATGATCTTTTGGTTGTATATGGTACACAATATTTTCTGCCGTTATATTATTGTAAACAACATAAAATGCAAATATACATATAACGTATAGATTGCTACAGCTTTAAAAACTACACGTATCTTTCGTTTACTCAATCATTCTCGCATTTAGAATGTGAAATTACTTCTCTCAGAATTAACACTAACCTCTCTTCAATGGATACCGGCATCGGAAAGATCGTAGCTATTTGTGGAAATTAATTTCGTTTTGTATTTTCAATGCAGCCAAATGTTTATGGTGTCATTCTTTCGAACAGACTCGAAAAATCAGAATCGTCACGAAGTGGAATTCACTTAAGTGATCGCGATCTTTAATGCCTTTCCCTCGTAACATTTCCACATTGCCGTTTGCATTTCGCAGCATAATATTTACAGAAAACACTGTATGCGAGTAGTATTCGGCTCCTAATGTTGACAACTGATTGTCATGTGCTTTCGCGCTTGTTGCCTTCACGTAAGACACGGCACTCGCTCTCTTGCCGCCCGCTTGTCGCTTGTCCGCTTGTCGCTTGCCCGTTTACCGCACGCGCCCAGGACACCGCAGCCTTTGGTTTGCCTGGAACATGTACTGGCTTTAGAGCCGGATGTGTACACTACACTGTTTTTACACGATAGTAATATGCTTCGCGAACTCCTTCCTTCATTATTGGATGCATTATAACGCTTGAACTCACGCCCACACTTACGAAAACGAAGAGTCAAATGAGTTCAGCCTGCCTTAACAAATTTTTAACTTCTGTCATGCCGTCGGGCATTTCTACTTTTACGGAAGGTCTCGCCCGCCACAGTAGGGGCATTAATGGTTTGGTATTGCTAGCTAATTGTTCATGGTGTTCATGTGCAGGTCATCGCTTGTCGATGGTGACATCATTGCTTCATCATTTACTATTCTTGTAGGCGATGTCTTAGTTACATCGTTACTCACCGCATTAGTAGTAGTTACAAGTCCATCAAACTTTTCCAGATGGCAATACACGTTTTTCTTAGCAGGCAGAGGAACAAGTTCTTTATATATTTACAAATGTCTGTTTAGACTGTCAGCACGAGAAAACAGACGATTGTACTTTTCACACCTGTATGCCATAAGCGATTGGTTTATCATATATGTATGCTTCTCATGTCGTCTAGTATTACTGCTATTCGCGAAGGCTTCGGTGCTGTACTTCCATCGTAGTCACGACGAATGGTGCAGCTACTGAAGGTGCCACGCCCGAAGAAGTCGATAGCGGCGCTGCTGTAGCGACCCACCCGAAGAAGCCGGTGACATCGCTTGTACCACGCCCAAAGAAAGTTGATTGCACTGTCATAGGCCCCATTTTTTCTGGGGTATTCGAAGACATCGCGAATGCAGATTAAGACTTTGACTTACTTGTTAGAAGCGAAGCCATAGATGTTAGACGAGACGATCCTTATCTGCACTGTTCCGTCAACGAACTGATTATCGCAGAGGATTTTGTTCCTTACATTTCCCCAAAAACCTGCAATAAACTACGAGGCAAATATAACAATAAGTGTCAAAAGCACTGGTACCTGAATATCTGGGCACGTGACCAACAAGGCTGGGCACCCACACGCGAACTGCTACCAAGAACAACCATATAAACCATCAATACCAACCAGACAATTCCAACAGCCTATACGAACAGACAATACCAACAGACTTAAAAAATCAGACTTTGAAAGTCAGACATAACTTAACTAGACTTAAAAATATCAGATCTCAGAAAATCAAACCTCAAAAATCTATACATCAGAAATCAGACCTCAGAAATCATATCTCAAAATGCAATCCTCGAAAAGAAATCTCAATGGCTATTAAGGCCGACTGGACATGCCAGTTGACGAGACCGACCAACTGGCAATACCAGTGAACAAGACGAATTGACAAGGCCAATCAGACCACCAACTATACAAATAGANGCACTGTTCCGTCAACGAACTGATTATCGCAGAGGATTTTGTTCCTTACATTTCCCCAAAAACCTGCAATAAACTATGAGGCAAATATAACAATAAGTGTCAAAAGCACTGGTACCTGAATATCTGGGCACGTGACCAACAAGGCTGGGCACCCACACGCGAACTGCTACCAAGAACAACCATATAAACCATTAATACCAACCAGACAATTCCAACAGCCTATACGAACAGACAATACCAACAGACTTAAAAAATCAGACTTTGAAAGTCAGACATAACTTAACTATACTTAAAAATATCAGATCTCAGAAAATCAGACCTCAAAAATCTATACATCAGAAATCAGACCTCAGAAATCATATCTCAAAATGCAATCCTCGAAAAGAAATCTCAATGGCTATTAAGACCGACTGGACATGCCAGTTGACAAGACCGACCAACTGGCAATACCAGTGAACAAGACGAATTGACAAGGCCAATCAGACCACCAACTATACAAATAGACNAGACCGACCAACTGGCAATACCAGTGAACAAGACGAATTGACAAGGCCAATCAGACCACCAACTATACAAATAGACCATATCTAACGACCGACAAGACCAACAGGCCAATACGACCGACCAACAAGGCCATCCATACTAACCAACCATAAACACTGGTCATGCCTGCTGACCATACCTGAAGACCTTAACCACCAGCCAAGCCGACAATATTGCCCATATCGAGAAAGTGACAATTCCCGCCATTCCTTCGATGCCCTCCGGCCAGCAGGCATACCAACCATCAAGACCGATAAACTGAAAAGAATAATTGGCAATACCAACCAGCAAGACAAACTGGACCCACCAACCAAATCATTCAACTAGACTAACCGAACAGACAAACCAGCAAGATCGTCCGACTGGCTCAATTGACCACACATACCAACCATACGAATCATTCCGACTGTCCATACCAACAGACGGTGTCGATCAATCTCGAAAAACACTCCACAGCACGAATCTCATTGCGATGCTCTTCGCAAAGCATCTCGCCCTTTGCAATCATGTAGCGAATCGAGTCACGAGGGTCGAAACACGACGATAGCATGTTGCGAGTTACAATGTTCGTGAGTCGACTATTCTCTAGCGGGACTGGTAAAAAAAAATGCAGTAGGCTGCCTGGGACTACGTTGTAATTCGTGTAAAATACTTCTCTATGGGGTGAATCTGTGGCTGGTAGCTCGGAATTAATTAATCTCGCTTTAAAATTACAGCTGCTAAGCGTCGTCTTCATAATCGCAATGTCCTGAAAAATTTATTACAAATAGCTTTAAATCAGTGTTTCTTAACCGGGGGTCCGCGGACCCCTGGGGGTCCACGAGTATATGTATGGGGGTCCACAGTCTCATCTCTGGACCATTTTAAAATAATAAATAAATGCCACCAAAAAGTCGTGTAATCGCTACGCTTACTTAGCACGACGAACGTGCGCCAGCGGGCAGTGTGCGAGACTGACCGAAGTGAGTGAAATAAGTGGGTGTCCGTGGCTGAAAAAGGTTAGGAAACGCTGCTTTAAATAAATAAAACTTGACAGTGAAATGGCGGAAATTACTTTAATGGACAGCCAACCGATTTAATAAAGTAACTTTGTCACTAGTATTATATAACCATGGTCCCAGTTATTTCCTGTGAACTGTAATATTNACCGATTTAATAAAGTAACTTTGTCACTAGTATTATATAACCATGGTCCCAGTTATTTCCTGTGAACTGTAATATTGGTAATCACTGGTTCCTAGTGAATTCGACTGATTCGTCTGTCATTAGCACCTCTTTAACTGTTATTTCCGTAAATTTGCACTGAGCATATTTCCTCTGATTTGAAACGTTGTTACTTAAGGAGTGCAGATATTTCAACTGTGATAGAGGCGTGTTGCTGGCGAAACTTTTACTAACTTCATGCGTGTTGGATTGCATCAATGTTTTTATGCGTGTTGGGTTGGCATTTTAAGGGAACAAATTTCTTAATGGCGTAATGTTTTCAAAAAATCAATAGGCTCAGTTAAGCGATGTTATAATATTATTTTTATGTAAGTAATGCACTATAGTTAAACACTATTACTTATGTCCTATGTCAACTTTATTTACCTAACTGGGCAGAATCAGTATAGAAATTATATTCATAACCGCTCTCATGACCACATTCTTACTAGCTTTATGCTTCGTTACCACCATCAGATGTTCTTTATTTCTAAATTTCTCAGCCACGTATCTTCTCAAAATATTAATTGTCGTATATTAGTCTGTTTCATAGTGTACGATCGACATAAATAATATCAGAAATTTAATGAGATCATGGGATTTTAAGTTCGTTTATATAGAAGGGTACATGTTTAATTTAAAGCGAAGACATTATACAGTCAAATGAATCGTGTACATAAATTTACTTGAACAGCTTTATTCGCTCATATCAATGACGCCATATACTTCCAGTGGTCGCTACCATTGTACTTGGGGGATTTTCCTTTGGAAGCACAAATAAACAACTAATTTTAATTTGCCTTCCACTCCTTTAATGTCCAGGGCAACCACTTATGTATTCGACCAATGCGGCGTATAATACATTCACGGCTACTTCACGCTTTTTTGAAGCCCTGCTGAAGTTCTACTTCTAAGATATTCCTCCGCCTCGTGCAAAACTAAGCTTAACTAAGTCTGGAAAATTACACCAAAGGACAACGCACCGCATTCGTGCGCACTCAGTTGTAATAATATTTTGCATGATAACTATGTCTTACTAGACATTACTGACGCACATGTTTTATCACTACTTTTATTCATATTATTTATAAATGAAGCATTATAATTTTTAGGTAAAATGCAAATGTAATTTAAATTTTACAAAAAAAGGGGGTCTTTTATGAACACAAGTATAAAACTCTTGTGATACATGATATATTTAGGGAAGAACTAAACACGATATACACGTGGAGATTTTTCAAATGATTGATTTAAAAAATGTGAAGAAACCACGAATAGGNTTATTCATATTATTTATAAATGAAGCATTATAATTTTTAGGTAAAATGCAAATGTAATTTAAATTTTACAAAAAAAAGGGGGTCTTTTATGAACACAAGTATAAGACTCTTGTGATACATGATATATTTAGGAAAGAACTAAACACGATATACACGTGGAGATTTTTCAAATGATTGATTTAAAAAATGTGAAGAAACCACGAATAGGCTATATACCGCAATCGAATGTATCAAATTGCATTACTANGCTATATACCGCAATCGAATGTATCAAATTGCATTACTATGAATATTCACATTCGAAGACCGTCACTGCGAAAGGTTCCGGACAAATGAACGGAGCAACGAATTTAGTTGTCATATGTGACTGACGCTGGATATCGATACAGCTTACTCGATTACAGCTCATTAGTCGGCCAGTAATCCCGTCAGCGAGCTGAAGGAAGACTCGTCTCCTGCAGTCGATCCTTAAACCCGAGTAAAGACGACATCGCAGTTACACAGCTCCCCTGCGACCGAGCCTTTGGCTGCTTTAACGAAGCAGTCGCCGTAAGTCACGTCCATGAGAACGACATAAAAAATAAAGTATACGTTCAAAAGGCGAGAAACGCTCGCTGCAAGGAGAAACATATGGCATTTTGAGTTCTCGCAGTAATGGCTTGCGTTTAAAAAACAGTATCTTCGCCTCTTGAGAGCAAGCAAACACTACATTATATTAATAGTGTGTTTTAATAACTTTAAAAGCAACAACCATAATAGTATCATATTTATATACGTGCCAAAAATACATTCCTCCCAGTTAAAAATGAATACATCTTATAGGATGTTCACAATTAACTAAGTACTTTCGAACTCAAACTTTGAAACATATCACTGCCCCTAACTGCGTCTATTTTAACGGGCGCGTTGACTGGCGTTCGCCCAATAAAGTTGGTAACGATTGAGAAAAAGTGGTATCATGTTCCAACGTTCAATTAAAAGTATCAAGACAAATATTTGTGATCATGGAAATTATTTATTTTACTTTGTGTTTCTTTAATGTGTAAGAATGAGAAAATTTGTAAAGTATNAAATTATTTATTTTACTTTGTGTTTCTTTAATGTGTAAGAATGAGAAAATTTGTAAAGTATTTACTTTTATAACAATTTAACAGTTTCACTAGACCGACGCATGAATAAAGTGGGCAGGTCCCTCGTAGTGCCAATTCTATATACAGGATGTTTACGTGATGATAAGTAAAAGTTTGAGGGATGGTGGATGGTGAAGAAGGACAAAATAAGCGAAATGAGATAGGGAATGGTGGGCCGGAAATGTCATAGTCAGAAGTTAAAGGAGAATTGGAACATCCGGTACATATCAGGGCGNGATAGGGAATGGTGGGCCGGAAATGTCATAGTCAGAAGTTAAAGGAGAATTGGAACATCCGGTACATATCAGGGCGTGATCAGGCGAACGCAAGACTGGCGGGGTAAGGCGGCGTGGAAGAAGCCAGGTGCCTGTTACCAACTTGCATACTGCTGTGTGTGTTTCGCCAGTGAACAGTGAAGACATACATGAAGTACACCTGCCTATATCGTGTTTGTGTACGGGCAAGCAAACGGAAACAGCAGGGAAGCCGAACGGTTGTATCGTGATGGACCGTCAAAGGTGGATAGAAAGAGGNCGGGCAAGCAAACGGAAACAGCAGGGAAGCCGAACGGTTGTATCGTGATGGACCGTCAAAGGTGGATAGGAAGAGGACGTCCTGTTTCTTGTCTACGAGACACCGATACTTAACGAAGAAGACCTGCTGGCAAGAATCCTTGCTGCCTGCGATGGTATCAGAACGTCGCCAGCGATGTTACAGCGAATGCGTCAGAACTTCTTGCAATGCTGTTGGCATGACAGGAATGCTTTGGTTCGCCATTTCGAACATCTCCTGTCAAAAGTATTCAGTTTATCGTGGTATGTATAAAAGTATAATGCTGTCAATAAAAACGGTACGTACAAGATGTTCCACTTTCGCTTCGCCACGTTTTTCGCCTATAACTTTTGACTAGGGCGTTCCCTATCTCATATCGCTTCTTTTGTCCCTCCCCATCATCCCTCAAAATTTTACTTATTATCACTAAAACACTCTGGTGGAAGAATACACAATGTGCAATCGAGTAGATCGTAANTCCCTCAAAATTTTACTTATTATCACTAAAACACTCTGGTGGAAGAATACACAATGTGCAATCGAGTAGATCGTAAGCAGGCCCTTCAAAAGCGCCCAGTTTACTGTGAAATGTCTATAGGCATTGTACACACAAATATTTAGATCGGAACTATACTTCCATCGGTATGAAGCTCTGTCATATAGCGGGACCAATAAAACTCAGTTTGTGCTTCATCTTACTGTAGCCGAGGGGGAGGGGGACTGTGGTGTAGTGGTTAGACTACGCACCTCCAATCAAGGCGAAACGGGGCTGATTCCCGGCGGGGACGCTCCCAAATTTTCGCGCGTGGGATTTGTCCTCAATATACAGAGCCACCCAATCATCTGCACTACTGTCAGCACCTCTTTTATGAGACTATGTAGTGTAGTATCAACGACGTGTGATACCTTCCACACACGAGACGTCGCCCTTGTTGAATTCTGTGCTCCGATGTGTAAAGTACGGGCCATCGAACGTGTAACGTCTTAGATATAGGACACACTGAGTGTCCGAACTGTTTGCTGTCTTCATGTTGTTAAAGTTTTCAGAGAACAATTATATGGATTCGAGTCACGCCAATTATCTTTAAACACGGGAANTTGAAGTGTTTAGAGAACAATTATATGGATTCGAGTCACGCCAATTATCTTTAAACACGGGAGAAATAAGCGTGAACGTAGTTGAAGGCTGCGTACACGAGAATAACGGAATTCCCATATTACACTGCGAAATTCGTTTGGTGCTCGGTGTGCTTGGCGAGACCTATAAGGTCCATGCAGTGAACGTAGTATTGTTTGCAAGTTCTTAGCAAGGAACTGAATACGAGCTGCAGCCTGGCAGCTCAGCCTGAATCTATAGTCTATTCGCAGTTTTTTCTGACTTTTTGAAAGAAACCTTTGAAAAATCTCACCATACATGACGTGTTTGGTTGTTTCACGCATCACAAGCGTGTTATTCTTCTGTTGACATAAAAGTGCCTTATTTTTGGTTAAATTATATCTGTATTTATACTTTATATATAAATTACTAGCGAACCGGCCCGGCTTCACTCGGCAACAATTTAGTTTTTACAGCGAAACTTTGAAAGATAAAATCGGTTACTGTGGGTCATCCTTAAAAGATAAACATATGCTATCACCTACTTTTCTGTAGACCTTTTTGAGAGTTAAAAGTTTGTAGTACATTAATTAACGTATCTCTTATGGTTTAGTCAGCGCAAGCCATGTAAGCGCCCTAAGAGTGGTTTTTTTACGACTTGATTGAAAACGGTTCGACATTTCTCTACTATCCTTACATTACATAAAAATGTATTATACACCAAAACCTTTCTCGAAAAATTCTCTAAATGATTTTGAAAACCGTATCAAAATCCATTAAGTAGTTTAGAAGTACTAAGCGAATACACAGACAGACGTGGATAAGCGACTTTGTTTTATACTATTTGGAGATAATATCCAATTTATAATTAGTGAGAATTAAAACAGTGAGAAAGTAGGCGTGTTGGTAATGCCTAGTAAGAAATAGTTCCTTTGCATAATGTTATGACATTAGGTGCGCATGAATTCGGCGCGTTGTCCCTTCGCTGACATTTTTTACACGTAGTTAAGCTTTGTCTGCATGAGGCGGAGGAATATCCTGGAAGTAGAACTTTTGCAGGGCTTCAGAAAAGTTGGAAGTAACCGCGAATAGACTATAGTCACCTTACCTAATAAAATTATACTTATTACAGCCGTGCTACGATACCCGTGCCGTTCCCTTTAGAAAATAACGACAATGTTCTGATTATAGCAAAGAAAGTGTGGCAAACAAGAGGAAAAAAATTTTTTTTGCAAACAATCGAAAAGTGCATCACAAATAAAATTGAAGGTTTTTCGCAGATGTTAAAATACATTTTTCTCGCTAACATGATTCTAGTTTATTTACACTTTAAATAACTCATAGCGTTTTATTCCAAATATCTTTGTCATGTGCTAAAAAATGGCCATAACCAAAATTGTTTCCCGATTAACTGCGTACATAACACGGCAATTCCTTTGAATGGAAACATATCAAAATTGAATGGACGCTTCCTTAAACGAGTTCATTTTATACCGACCAGAGTAATTGAAAAAAACAAACCTGCAAGTGCTTGGACAACATAGAACATCACATAATTACTTATTACAATTATAGTCTCAAGATGACTTTAACGCAAGTGAAAAACCATTCCATAGTTTGTGGCTCAATAGCGAGCGTTGCAAAGAAGCACATGGTATTTTTAAGGTTAATTCCTACTGCGACTGTAATACGCTCTTAGTCCCCGCACAGGGCTCCCTTGCGGGGATCTCAGTCTTCGCCAAGTTTGCGAATGACTTAAAATAAAAAAAACAGAGGGACAGATAACGATATTTAATAGTAAAAATGGAAACAGATTACATATTATCTGGTTAAAATTGCTGTCTGAAGTACCGAAAGTAATGCGGCTACAAGGCAAAATAAACTGGCCTGTGCCCTTAACTTAAAGAACATATACTTTTCTGAGAATATAATAATTATAAAGTTGTGGGTCTGCGTAGAACCTCGACCATGAAACTATAGGAAGTTTTTAAATAGTTGCTATCAGCCATAAAATCAACAGTAATAACGACTACTATCAGCCATAAAATCAACAGTACTAACGAAATAAAAAAAAAATAGAACGAATTTAAAATAAAATGGCCTAATAAATCGAGTGATTATCGATTAGTTTTCCCACGT
>NQII01014773.1:3354-16742 GCA_002778355.1 Clitarchus hookeri | reverse complement strand
GAGAGACACCTTCTTTCAAAATGGGCCAGTCAGAATTACGTGGCTCCGATAAACATCCAAGTTTGGCGGACAAGCAGCTAAGATGAGTGGCAATTACAGTCATGCAATCACGAAAGTGTGTCTTAGCTAAAGTGTTTTAGGGCACAACTAGTCGCGGAATCTTTTAGAGAAAAACAGGTGGCCCTATATAATTCATTCAGACCCATTGTACACAATTGTGTACATTACGAACGTGTAGGTAATTTGTGGCCTGTACTGCACACTGCAGAGCTCAATGACCAATGATCTTGCCTGTGGGTAAATGGTATAACTGCAGCCGAACACAGCCTACAGCTCATTGGCTGTGACAACGAAACAAGTGTTGTGCCGTATTATTTCTGGGCACTCTATAAACACGAACATATGAAATGTCACTGGAATCGTCAGTTTTCCAACAAATACACTCGTTCACGTAACCAATAGCGTACAGAAACTGGTTCATACTAACTGAACATTAAAATTAATTCGTTTAAATGTCTTTATAGCATAGTTAATTATCGTGAGTGTGTTGTGATATGATTTCTATACTTTTGTGCAAACTTCCATCTGTTGTTTGTGCAAGAACACAAACATTCACCTGGTGTTTTTATAAGAATAGGTACATGTTTTGCGTATTTTGGGTATGCACTTGATTTATTTCAAGCTAAAGATCTTGAAACTTTATAGTTATGTCTATATTTGTGTTGAATTTATAAAAATATATTCGTGCCCAAAATCTGAGTATAATTAACTTGCTTTGATATCAAAAGCTTTGTGACGATACATAAATGTGCTAGTTAAAAAATATACACCCAAAATATTTACTTTCTTTTACCACTTCAGAAATACACCAGTTACAATTACGGCAGACCCGTCGGTGTTCTCATAAGAATACATTTTCGTAGTTTTTATTTAATTAACTTTCCCTAAAGAAGCATTTACCTACATATTATTCAAAACATGTATCGCGCTCATTCTTGACAACTTAACACAAGCCGCAACACCAAAAAATTGTGAATTCTATTGCCAATAGACACAGTAAAGAACCAGAACCTTGGGATACTTATCTAAAGTGTAAATTAACTAAAGAAATGTTCATAATACAGGTTACCATCAGATAGCTTATCTATGGAATAGCTATTCCACACATTTATCCAGAGGTCTTAATACAGGCCCTAAGTGTATATGTTGATATAATTTTTTTTACGTTGTGATAGTTCCAATATAAATTTCATTAAATCCAGCCTAGCCAGTTCAGATCCAGTGTAGTGATGTCCAGAATTCACATGAAGGTCTTTTTTACAGGTACTATATGTACACTGNCAGCCAGTTCAGATCCAGTGTAGTGATGTCCAGAATTCACATGAAGGTCTTTTTTACAGGTACTATATGTACACTGTAAGGCTCAGTGTCCAATGATAGCTTTGAGTAACTGATTCGGAAACCGAGCTGCCGCTCTAGGCTATTACTAATTCATACTATTATAGCCGAACACAACGCCTGCAGCTCATTTGTTGTGATAATAAATGTGTCGTTTTAAGTTAAGTACACATCAACAATTTTCTTATTTGCAGCACCTGAAACCATACATTAAATTGGGTCTGAAAAGGCTTTAACTCCATCTCCAAGAGAAATGCCCAAGTTCTTGTGGTTTTCTCCCCCCCCCCTTTTTTTTATCCCCTTTTTTTATGTAGATCCACCACTGGTCTCAACGTCTCAACTCAGAACTGATCAGCCCGTGCAGTGGTGAAACCACGTCTCCGGTCAAAACCTAAATTACATGTTGTATAAAAGGTAGAGAAATATCTATAACCCAGAAAAGAAGAGGTATATACAATTTAACCATATTATAACATTCCCTCTTATAACATTTTCCTGCTTAATAAGCTGTCTTCTCTTGGTCCACAAACGTGTTCTTCATTACAAAATTACTGTATTATAAAGTTTTCCTTTATATAAGGCTGACATTTCTTGGGGCCCTTGAGAAATGTTATAAAAGGGTTCTACAGCAAGTATCAGAAACACATTGCAGCCATTTTTCAACAATATTTATTGCAAAAATTTAGTTTAGAATAAGGATTTAAGTCGTATATTAAGTGAGGTATAATCACTGCGAAGACAAGCAATAGAGTGAGTGAGCGAAGAGATTTGGGTGTATTTTAACTTCAAGCCGATGAGGGTGAAGCGATGTGAGTATGGAGCAGCACCGGAATGAAAGGACGGGGGAAACGGGAGATCCCCCCCAAAACCCGCATGCGAAATCCACTAGCGGCCCGGCTGGGAATCGAACCCCGTTCGCCTTGGTGGGAGGCGAGTGTTCTATCCACTACACCATTGCGACCCCTGACATCCATTATAGATTGTATAAAATATATCAACGCATATCGGTGAACAAAAAAGTTTGGTTGCCCATTTACTTTTATTCTGGCTCGCTATCCTAAATTTAGGGAGGGAGGAGCAAAGTACGAGAGCAAGGTATACCCTCTCCCTTACCCTCTCCCTCCGCCCTCTTCCTTAATCTGTTACGCCAATGCAGGCAGGGCATGGCGCAGCGAGCAGCAGCTTTGGCGTTCCGCCTCTGCACGAGACCTGCTCCGTGCTGTTGCCATGCAGCGAGGTGCATCGCCGAAGTTGCCACGATAACCCACCCGAGCGACGAAGAACCTCGCGTGAGTGGCAAGAGACAGCGCGGGGTGACCTCGCAACGCAACGCGATCTCAGTGGCTCGTGTTACGTCGAGCTGCTCGTATACCTCAGTATCAACTCCAGTATCTCGTCAGCTGAGTGAAACATATCCGTCAACTTCGGCTATCGCGCTACGCTCCGGTGAGCTCGATAATCTAAGTAGAGTTGGAATCAACCTTTGGTGATGACCCTGCTCGTACTGTTCATAATTTGACGTGAATAAACATAGCATATCCTACTTTCGCCACTATTGGCGAGGAATAAGGCAAACATTTTCGGTGTCTGCTTTTATTAATATATATACACACGCACGCACACACGCACACACGTACGCGCACACACACACACATACACATATATGTAAATATATACATACGTGTATATATGCATATATATAAATAGAATGGTAGGGCCATCTATTTTTAGCTAATTTTTTTACTTTCAGGCTAGACTTATATAACCTAGGTGCATATCTACTGCTTTACTTAGGTAATCGACCGCTTGTTTTTGTGAGAGACACCTTCTTTCAAAATGGGCCAGTCAGAATTACGTGGCTCCGATAAACATCCAAGTTTGGCGGACAAGCGGCTAAGATGAGTGGCAATTACAGTCATGCAATCACGAAAGTGTGTCTTAGCTAAAGTGTTTTAGGGCACAACTAGTCGCGGAATCTTTTAGAGAAAAACAGGTGGCCCTATATAATTCATTCAGACCCATTGTACACAATTGTGTACATTACGAACGTGTAGGTAATTTGTGGCCTGTACTGCACACTGCAGAGCTCAATGACCAATGATCTTGCCTGTGGGTAAATGGTATAACTGCAGCCGAACACAGCCTACAGCTCATTGGCTGTGACAACGAAACAAGTGTTGTGCCGACTTTAGTACAGCACGTATCATATTATTTTTGTTTGCAACTCCTGAAACCGTAAATTAAAGTGGGTCTGAAAGGGCTAAATTAGTGACGTCTTTGAAATCAGTTTGTCTAAGTATTATGCACTTTGGAGAAAGAATCATATGCTCAGATATGTGGCGACAATGTTAGGCGTACTGTTCATCGTATAACTCAGGAAGCCTTCAATAATGACTGCGTGCAAGGTTTGGTTCAAGCTGGAGGTGGCTCTTTGATATTTTGAAGGTTTTTTCAGTGCATGGAAATGGATCCTTTGGTTGAGGTGACAGGAAACGGGAGCCACAGTGGCTACATTGAGCTGCTGGACAACCCGGTTTTGCCGTTTGCTCATTATCTTACCGATAAATGTATTCCTGTATTCCAAGATGACAATTCTCACGTTCACGGGGCTGCAAATGTGATTGGCAGATAACATTCAGGAAAATTCACACACCTGTAATAGTCCCCGGATTTAAACCCTCTTGAAAATCTGTGAAACTACCTGGAACAAAGAGCAAAATCCAGGGAAGACATTAACGAAATCTGGAGCCGTGGTGTAATGGTCAGACTACTCGCCTCCCACCTAGGCGAACCGGGTTCAATTCCTGATGAGGTCTCACCCGGATTTTCATATCTGGAAATCGTGCCGGACAATGCCGCTGGTATGCGGGTTTTCTCAGGGTTCTCCCGTTTTCCGCGCCTTTGCATTCAAGTGCTGCTCCATACTCACCTCACTTCACCCTCATCGGCTCTCAAAATCTCGATGTTAAGAGCGTCCAAATCTCTTCACTCCACTTCACTCTCCATTAACGAAATCCGGCCAAACTGCTGAACTCTTCCATCAGAGTTTATCTGAATACTGATGCTGCTTACCTCCGGGCACTTGTGCAGTCTATGCCAAATCGAATCGCAGCTGTTATTCCTAGATGTATGAATATTACACCCTACTAGGTAATTTTAAGTTACAGGTGGCAAATTTTTTGTCGGGCAAGCTTATTTTCATATAAGTGTTTCTTTGTCAAATGCGGCATGCCTTAATACAGTCAGCATAAATGAGAGCAAATTAAGCTTTCCGTTTTAAGTGTTTCACGAGGGATCAATTCGCCTGCATGTTTTACGATTTCCTTTACAGTTACCTCAGCCGAGTGAACATAGTGAAAATTGTATTTGTTGACAAAAATATTACAGTTTCGTCTGCCTGCGAATATGTTGTCTACTAGCAATAGGTTAAATTATTCCAACCAATCTAGGACAACGACAACACTTCTTTGGACACAAATCTTAAAATTAATTTTAATTTTAGTATCTCTTTTGTAAAGATAAGCGGCGCCGAACGCGCCCCTTCTGACACCAATCATAAAATTAATTTCAATTTCAGCTCGTTGAATTTAGCTCTACAGAATAGTGTTAGAGCAGTACAATTAACACGAGATTGTATGCAGTGAGTGAAAGATGTGGGCGTTTTGATACGTCAGTCACCAAAAAGGCGAGGCAGATTTTAATAGCTCGTTAAAAGAAAAGAATTTTTGACCATTTATACCACGCGAATATTGTGTCCTACTAGATAGTGTGTGCGTAGTGCTGCACTTGACACAATGTTGTAAGCCTACCCTCATAGATTTGAATTGCTAGGATAAATTGTTTATTCCAAAGATTCTGGAAACGATGATGCAAGTAAAGCTCGAGGGCTTTCTGATCAGCTTAGTAAAGCAGAAATATATTTAGGAATTGCCATTTGCTGCAGGATTTTCGGGCCTTCTGAATGACTGAATGTTAAACTACAGAGTCCATCAATGACATGCAGTTTGGCTGCTAAATACAGGTTGAGTTTAAAAGAATATCCCAACTTTGAAGGTCTATAACATCAAAACCAAACAACCTACACCTTGATTGACCAATCAAATGAAACGTGGAACAGTGAAGTTTGTTTACCATACATTCCTAAATGTTCAATTTGACCACCATGAGCGGCCCGAACGACATCTAAGCGATAATCAGACTCGTCCCACGCTATTGTTAGCATGTCCGATGTTACGGTTTGGATGGCGTTCGTAACTCTCGGTTTGAGGTTGTGAGGGGGTAGCGAGCTCGCATTCGACACATCAATGTGAAGGGGACGGTCTGATGTTTCCTTTATGGTGCACCACCCCATTGGCACCTAGCTGTTCGCGGATACCTGAACGAGACGTTGCCGCAACGCTGGATTGGACGAGGGGCAGCTGGTGACCAGGCTCTTCATCACTGGCCCCCAAGAAGCCCGGATCTTACCCCGTGCGATTTTTTCTATGGGGATACACAAAGGATCAAGTGTTTCGTCCACCACTGCCGGCTAACATTAACGACCTCAAAACGAGAATTACGGACGCCATCCAAACCGTAACACCAGACATGCTGACAAGAGTGTGGAACGAGTTTGATTATCGCGTAGATGTCGTTCGGGCACATTGAACATTTATGAATTTATGGTAAACAAACTTCACGGTTCCTCGGTTCAATTGATTGGTCAATCAAGGTTGTAGGTTGTTTGGTTATGATACTATAGATCTTCAAAGTTTGGGGTATTTTTTTTATACTCAACCTGTATGTTGAAGCTACAGAAACACATTTTCTGAAATACAGGATTGATGAAATGTTCGATGAATTGTGAACTGAAATGGAAGAGAAAATGAAAATATCTTAACTGGAATCATCCATGCTTCCCAGAAAACGATATATTCCACAAAAATTGGATTACTCAGCATCATCTTCAGAGAACTTCAATTTCGCCACGCTTAAACATAGGTTTAAAGCGATCTACTTCGAGACCCTCGACACACTTTTCGGAGAACTCGATGAACGCTTCAAGAAGCCTGGATTTGAGAGAGTTCGAATGTTGGAGGAAGCCTTATTATTGGATCCTGAGGAATGGAGTTCTGCTACAGAAGATCTTCTTAGTACTTATGAAATAAATGTTCCGCTATTTAAGTCACAAGTATCTGTCATGGCTCAACTTATACCAACAAAAAGTTCCTAGAATGAAATTGTTGAAGGTCTAAGGTCAATTCACGAAGAAACCAGAGAACTTTTCCCCAAAGTACTTCATATATTGCGCCTACTTATTGTGATTTCCGTCACTTCAGCAACTGCAGAACGCTCATTCTCCCTCTTAAAGCGGCTTAAGTCTTACTTGAGATCTACCATGACACAGGAAAGACTAAACCATTTGGCGATTTCTCACTGTTATCAAGGCATGGTGAACAAAATAGATGTTAAAACTCTTTGTCGAGAATTTTTGTTGCAACCCATACCGTGTTTCAGTGTTTGAGAAAGCAGTTAAGTAATATTTTGCAGTACTTTTGTATTTTTATTCTACGGGTTTTTTAAAATTAAATTTACTGTTATTTTGCAATGTGCATTAAGTGTCTTTCATTTTAAGTAGCTACTAAGAGAGATATTTTCCTGTGATGTGTTATGGACTATTTATATATGTTTGTGTTTTGTTAAGTTAAAGGCATGCAGAAAATCCGCTATTCTAACCTATCATATATTTATATATTTCATAAATGATCGTTGAATAAGCAGTAAGTTTAGGTTTAAAATATGGTTGACCAATCTGTAAAAGCAAAGTATTTGACTATAGATTTTAGGCCTGCCATTAATAGTTATAGAAACTTTTAATATTTTATTTGCATGTTTTTGTTATGAACATAGTGTAGTTCTGGTGATTATTGTGTTATAAAGTAGTAGTTGAAAGATGTCTAATGGTGACATACTTCATTACAGTGTACAGAAATTTGTTTGTTTTATAAACCAATGTTATGGTACATGTTTTTGTCAGGTTGGACTGTATATTATTGAAAATCGTTTTAAGAGGTCAAATTATTTTTTATTAACTTTCTATAAAACTTTAATAAATTTCCTTAATTTTAAAACGTTACCTTTTATTGAATAACTATGGAAAGAGACAGATAAAGAAGTTCTTAGGTCAAATTAAATTATTAATAAATATGGGCATTATATCAGTAACGCGCTTTTACAAGTCAAAATTCCATATATGTGCATGGTTTTCGACGTTGCACGTATTTGTATTGCACATTCTGCAAATAGTGCAAGTACCATCTGTGTCTTTAGCGAAGGAGGGGTGGAAATAAAAGTACAGTGATTTTGTACTACCGGAGTTTAATATGGTAATTCGAACAAACAATTGTCTTCATTTTCCAGCGATACTGGATATTCTTGATGAAAATGTAAAAATAATAAAAGTCATTGAGTTAGTAATGGGAGAGTTTGAACTCCCCAAACATCTCTTGTAAACGGCTCTGATTTACACCGTATAACTACATTAGCCTGCACTCGAAGGGCGAATAAACAAGCTTTACACTTTATTGATCGAGCGACGTCCAAATGGTTATTTAACGTATATGCTGCCAGGTTTTCAGTGGAGGACATAATAGAACTGCACTCAATAATGCCAATTGTTTCGAGATGGACAGCTCACAGTTGCACCGGGATCAGAGAAGTTATAGTCGCCTGTCGCCCGCTGAGTTATTGTATCGACAGGCTTCCATTCACACGGCCATTGTAATTATAACTTTTTACACATGTGTGTCTGTGTTACGCATAATTACCAACAATTCAGCAGGTCGCAGTCGTACAAACCTCAATTTGCGCCGACTCATTTCCATTGATACTGCAACTATACATGGAATGTGCAGCAGTATGGCGTAAACCTACAAATCTGCGAAAAGAAGGAACAGGTTGACGCATTGTATTCAAAGAAACAAACCCAAGAAATTGCACATACCATGCTGAGATGATTTTACTTCGCAGTTGTCACTATAATATTCTTAAATAAGGCTTAATACATGAGTAGTGCATAGGACTCTATGCATAATTTTTTGTTTATTTTGGGTTGTAAATCGGTAGTGCAATAAAACTATATATTACTTTGCGTACTTATAAAACTATTTATTATAATTGTGACGTAAAAATATTGTGTCTCCGTCAACAAAAATAAATTAACTCCTGAAGAAATTATCAGTTAGATGTTATTTGATCAACACTCTGGAATCGAGTATCCATTCAATAAAATTAAGACCATTGTAAAAGCCCTCGTTCTGTTTTGGTGTCAAATAAAAACATTAACTGCAACAGTGATATTAAAACTAATTGCAATGTCTGCATCTTAAGCTGTAACAAAATAAGGTGTTTATTTCATTACGCATGCACACCAACAAATTGTTCTAAAAATCTGCAACAATTTATAATGTACGTACAATAAAAGTTTCTAGTTTTGTTATTGATTTTTTTAATTACTAGTATGCCACACAGAGTTAAATTAATGACAGAAGAGTCAAAACTATCGAGTTTAATTATTCTAAGCAAACATTTTTTAATACCAGTCTCCCAATTCACTCACCAAACTGCAGATATATTATTGGCTGGCTTTAAACAATGAAATAGCAAGTTATTAACGAGTGAACGTGCCGACAAAGCGCATCTACTACGCACCATGTTCATTAGGTTATTTTAATTTTAAGGAACTTACCTTGTATTTAGTTGTGAATCTCATCTTTGAAAGTCTGTGATGCCCTTGTTAACAATATTACCATGCACTAGTGAAACGATGGAAATATGTTTGTTTTTATTACGTATTCACCGTAGCTAAACCTGAGATGCACTACGGCTTAAAGCGTTAAGTGTTTAATAGTAATTTAGATAGCGCATAACTATACTTGTGTTTTTTATAAATGATAACTAAGTTCACGGAACAAATAAATGCATCGCCATGGTGAAGCAGTAAGACAGTTCTCCATATGAGTATAAAAATGATGCAGCCAGCCCGTTGGCGGTTATGTTGGGACACGGAGTATGTACTTAAGAATATAGAAGAAAAACAACCGCTTATTCCGTGAACTCCAGCTGTACACGCCAGCAAAATGGCGTCGGTGGCCAGCATAATGTCGAGACACCGTTCGCAAACCAGCGACTGGTATAATTTACTTGCCAGTAGTCAGCCCAGCCAAAAGGGAACATTCCGCAACAAACAGTAGGAAATCAGACACAAGGCCCGTTCCCAGAGCCTCGCGCACCCAATCACAGACTAGGTACGTCCACATCAAATGAACCGCCAGCCCATTCCACTTCTTTGTACTTATCTATTCTGTATTGCGGGAAAGGCACGTCGGCCGATCACGGCCTACCTGTGAGCCGTAGGTGTCGGTCACCGTACGAAGACTCCTGGCCCGAGTCTCAAACAACTACTTTTTAGGACACGAGCGTGCAACCTTCGTCCGTGCCAGGGACAACGATATTTTTTTTTCCAGCCGCAGTGGCACGTCGGACTACAGAGCTGGAGGCCACTGTGTCCGGAGTGGCCGCCAAGAAGACTTCACGAAACCCTACATTAACTTTAGCGGATACGCTGACTACCGTGCCAAACAACAGGACTAAGTACTCACGGACACCGCCAATCAGCAGAATGTATAAGTATACAGAGATGAACAGCCTCTTACGCCTCACACGCCTGCAAAATGGCGGCACTGGCCATCAGCACGTTGGAACGTCGTTCGTCAACCTGCGACTGGTGACTTGCTTGCCAGCCAGCAGCCCAGCCAGTACGGAATCTTTCGCAGCACACGGTAGCCAATCATACGTGAAGCCCGTTCCCAGAACCTTGCGCAGTCAATCAGCTAATGGGTACGCCCCCATAAAAAAAACCACCGCGCAATTTTATTTCTGTATGTTTACCTATTCTGTGGCCAGGCTATAGTTCTTATGTGTACCTCAGGCCTAGAAGTGCAGGAGTATAGCTTGAGCGACACAGGCCTCGCCTCTCATCAAATGCTGAATCCGTTCATACACATACGGCACTGCACTAGTATGTAAGTCTTTTCGTCGGCAACGCGCCTGTGCTGAACTTTAGGCTATATCATAGTTATTTTTTTAATGTAATAACAAATATTAAGTTATACTGAAAGTCCTTGAACTCTTTCATGATTGTGTATCCACATTTTTGTAACTAAAATGTACTGTGAAAATACCAATTTTCGCCCTTTAAAAAATACACTTTAGGGATCGATTGAGAAAGTTTCACTTGCCTACATAACGTCTCTAAAATTCCATCTATAAGTTTATTCCCTGCCGAAGCTGAGCCTAGGCTCGCAACCTCCGCTTCTAGTACCGACCCTTTGTTGATATTCCAGGGCCACTATTTTTCCTACCTGTCGATCTTGACCCTAATAAAGGTCACAGAGTCAGGGTAAATTATTTTTCATTCCACTGTGCCAGCCAAAAGAAATCTGTATTTTATTAATTTATTTTTTGCACAAGTCCTCTTGTTAAGCTGTGCTAAAGCAGAACTTTACTTTGTCTTTACATCGCCTGCTTGAGAGCGGGTGGACTCAGTTTTTGGGGCTGGCCGCTTGACCGTCTTCTTTAACCGCAGGTTTGCCCGGCCCCTCAAATAAGCGAGAGATACTTGTCACCTGGCGTTATCTTTCTTTGCATTCGTCTTAATACACTATTCTGGGTTCTTTTCCACATCAAGCCATTCCGTGCATGGTATGTGATACACTTCCATCATTAAATTGCATTCTGGTTGCCTGGCAAGGCATCATATCCGGGAACTGTCACAATCAGCATTTGCTCGTTAGAACATCACCAAACCAATGACCAAACGATAGACAATGAACGGATTCGTGTAACCAAAGGTATGTTTACCAAAAATAAGGTCAGCATATGTATGATAAATGGAAGGGTCAAACACTAAACGTTCTCTGCTGTAACACTATCAGCAGATCTGAATTTTTACTTATCCGTGGGCGAGCTGCTGCAGACGATCAGCAACTTGTGAACTGTCTTTACATGCTGGAAGACAATTCTGCTGCCCATCAAAGCAACTGCTGTTATTCAATTCTGGTTTCGCATTTCATCCAAATGGGCTGATTAGTGCTGGCACTTCCCTTCATGAAAGGCTGGTTCGGTTCGCTGTCCAATCGTGCTTGTTACATCCTTGAAACACAGCCCCCGCCATGGGACCCTCCCCATGGAGAATAAGTCTATCCTATCATCTAATTCTATCCCCATCATGCCTTGTACATTTACCTTCTGCGGAAGTAATGTCTGCATCGGTGTTCTTTACTGCTCGATGAGCATCCCTGATCATGTAAGATGCTCTTTGCATCTGACCTCTTTCTCTTCGGAAATGTTTCCGTTTTGTCACGTCCTTAATAAGGCAGCTGTCGCCAGTCGGATTATCATCATTAGGTCCCAATGAAAGAGACAAGTAGCTTAATGACTTACACCTTCCATAGTTCAAGAATCAGCAACAGATCACCCATCTTCCAAAGTGTGGTTTGAGCCATCCGATTAAGACATGGAATTGCTCTAGAAGCATATCGCGCTCCACGACATTCGTTACTCAAGGAGAGCACTTTCCTTTTGCTGAGGACAGATCTGCAAGCACCTNCGCATATCGCGCTCCACGACATTCGTTACTCAAGGAGAGCACTTTCCTTTTGCTGAGGACAGATCTGCAAGCACCTCATTATTCTCTTTCAAACTGTTCTGAGATATCCATTTTCATACAAGTTCAGCATCTGCTGAGTGGTGTGCTCCCTTTAAAAGGCTATATTTCTCGGCGACTTAACAAAGTGGGGTCTATGCATCTTAGCCTCTATGTTTCGTGCGCTGTTAGGAAATAAAAGGAGTATTGCCCAATAGACAATCCTGTCTAAGTNTGCATCTTAGCCTCTATGTTTCGTGCGCTGTTAGGAAATAAAAGGAGTATTGCCCAATAGACAATCCTGTCTAAGTTATCGCATAAGCCCAATCAGGAGATACTTTGAACATCCACCATAAGTAGACACCATTTAAAATCATTAACTGTTTTTATATAAATAATTGTTTCCTGAAGTGGTTTATACTGTTTGGTGGTCTAAGAAGACGGCCACCTTAAACATTACAGGTACCCGTCATTTGGCTGAAAAGACATTTTGCAGAAATTCAACGCAACGCCTGTTTGGCCAAACGCTTGTTAATCCAATCACACATGCGGCCAAATCCCTTTTAAGTCAAACAACTATTCCACCAAATGCCTGCTTGGCCTAACTCCTGTTCTTCCAAATGACTTCTCGGCCAAATGCTGCGTTCCCAGTATTACGTTTTAAACAAGATAGTTCTCTGCTAACAATCACTGTAATTTATTTTCTAGTGAACTTTTTAAACTGAAACGGAGGTTTTTTTTTTTTCAAGAACATGTACATTGCATGGAAATAATACCACATATGTGGCAGAAAATATAGGAATGTTTAGCGTCGCTATTATTCAAATTTGGGAAGTTCCCAATCAGTTTGTCTCTTTCCTGCGCAAATGCAGGGACGCTACCGTGGATGTATCGGGAAAAACTTTACCAATCGCACTTTCTCACTGTACATATACACTGCTGTGGTAAATCTGCGAATAATTTAAGAGTGAAACTAAAGAGTGTCCCTGTAAATATTTTGTTAAAATAAAATACAGTTTGAGACGCGGGAATTTATATTCCCAAAGGTTGATTACTAAGATCACCTGTATTTCGCGTAAATATTTGTTCGCAGGATAGACATCAACATTCTATGTTCACACAAGCAGGTATCCTTTGGCTATTGGCCGGGCGTCTGTGTGAGGATACATTCTCTGTTTGACCGGATCTAACAGAATTAAGTTACTCCGGCACTGAACTTCCGTGACTGACTGGCAGACACCTTAGACGCGCGAGAGTTCAAATCATCCAACCACGAAATTGTTCCTGAACTAACGTGTTTTCGAGT
>NQII01014771.1:4305-16429 GCA_002778355.1 Clitarchus hookeri | reverse complement strand
ATATATTTTGTATAAGAACTATTTCTTATAAGTTATCACCAACAAACTTATATTCTCTTTGTTTTTCTTCGCATTCTTTAGAAATTTAATATAATTTTAAGATAACATATAAGAAGAAGATCGATTTAAGCAAAAATGATGTATTTTTATATTAAGGCAAGTAGAAAAAGATTGTGATACATGCCATTTAGAAAACAACCAAGATACAAGAAGTGTGAAGGAACCACGAATACGCCGTAATTCCACATTTTTCACGTATCGCAGCTGCCGTATGCTACAAGCTATCTGTCTTAGTTACCGACGTGTCACAGCCTACCCCGCACACATTCGCACACGATTTCTGATTATTTGCATGAGTGAAACTTGATAGAATTTCGCCTGCGAGTTTCCCAGAGATGCTTCTGTGTCCCCGCTACAGTTTCGTTTCAAAATACGAAAGTCTTGAAATCCCTTAAAGTCCTATATTTCAAAGAACGTTTATTTGGCACCAGTCACCTCGTCTATGGCGTTCCTTGCTGTAGGTACGTCGGGTCTCTAAGGAGCCCGTCTACACACTTGGAGCTCTTTTACGCGTTTAAGACTAAGATACGCGCGGGAGCGATAAGGGCTACACTGACACGCGCGTCAATAGCACCATCACCCTTACGTGCATATATCTGAAATGGCGTGCAGTGTTCCCTTTCATGCTGCCGGTACATATGGGACTTCAAGCGGTGACTCTGTCATTTAATTGGTGGAAAGTCTGGAGAACAGTACAATACAGGCTTATATCGTAGATTCATTTGTGAGTGGGTAATATGTTTTACAATAAAGGCCTCTACAAAAATAATTTATAGCGATGTAGGAAGATTCGAAAATAATATTTATGGCAAACGTGATATATTGAAAGTACTGGTTTTTCCTCGTCTGTGATATGCTGTATTTTCGAAGTAAGCATACTGAGAACACTTACTAGTTTCTTAATTTAAAAAAACCCTGTATTTCAAACAGGCTGCAATACGTTAAAGCGACTGCTAGGCGGGCCCTTTGAGATGTCTCATTATTGCCACGAATGCGATAATAGCTAACGTCAGCAATACGGAAGGGTAATTTTTTGGTTTACCAAATGTGTATTTAAATAGTACCAAACGAACATATGGTCGATGTTAATAAATATATAGCTATATTAGAGATATCTGATAAAGAAAGAAACACATTTTGTTCTGACAAACAAATATCAATTTTAAATGATTACTTTTTCATTGGAACCATATAACCGGGATTATAAATAATTTTGGAGATGAAATAATAACTTGTATTTTGTTAACACCATCCTGGCAAACCAAAATTTCCACACCGAGTTTGAGAGGTTACTTAAAAAAGATCGTTGCTCTCTATAGGTAGGGTCATTCTATCCGAGAGATTTCAGTTAAGTTACAGAAAACCATGCATCCATTCAAGTCCACAAAGCGTTTTTGCCACATGTACTCGCAAACTTCTAATATTAGCAAAGTCAACCAGTATTATACATTACTTCATTGCTGTGCTATTCTCAATTTACATTTTAAGAATTTCTAAAAATGACGCGAGACCTTTAAAAATTCGGGTACCTGTTTGTCGTAAATACTTGAAAGTGAATATTGTAAACATAGGATAATGTTCCACTTTTATAATGAAAAGAAAATTTCCAGTGNACGTAAATACTTGAAAGTGAATATTGTAAACATAGGATAATGTTCCACTTTTATAATGAAAAGAAAATTTCCAGTGTTTCGTCTGCGCTATTTATGGCAGTTAATTTAAATACCGGCTTAAAAAACTATTTACCATTTTCTGAGTGGTAATACAGATTTTCAACAAGATTTCTGTGCAGATAGTAAGTCATTTATTTTAACGAAATGCTCAGAAGTTTTTGCAAAATGCCAACGTGACTTTAAAAAAAAGAAATTCATGGTTGTTTCGCCTTTTTTTTTTTTTATTTTTACGATTACTGATTTAATTCCTTGTGGGTTTTTTTGTCTTATTGTATTATATGTTGGCAACAGACACCCTTGGTTTGTTTTTTTGTCTCTATGTGATTTTATGGTTTTTTGTGACGTACGGTAAACATCTGCAATGACTCATGTGCAGAATAATAGTTAATTGAGAAAATGTTTCATGTTACTTTTTTTAACTGCACCGAAGTTTGACGTAGTCTGAGAACAATACACTATTAAAAAAATTATTCCCCATTTCACGGAAAAGTGCTGGTTAAAATTCTCTTGAAGTATCCGCCAAATTAAGAACACATTCCTTTTTCAATGACGTACTTGCAGTAAATTTCACAGAACTTTCCGTGAATTCAAGAAACCTCGCCGTAAATCTACTTGTTTGTTTATCTGTTCTTCCTGTATGAAATACCGAACAAATACGAGGTATTATTTATTTATTTTCGTTATGCGGGTGTTTTACTGCATGTTTTAAAATATGGCAATATTTTATTCTGGAGAGAGATTTCTACACGAATCANGCGGGTGTTTTACTGCATGTTTTAAAATATGGCAATATTTTATTCTGGAGAGAGATTTCTACACGAATCACGAGCCTCTGAGTCCGTAACTCTCACAACTCACCTGTGATATTACTGTAACGACGCCAGTGTAATGGTTCTGCATACACACTGAAGAGCCAAAAAAACTGGTACACCTGCCTAATATCGCGTACGGCCCCCGCGAGCACGCAGAAGTGCCACAAGACAACGTGGCATGGACTCGACTAATGTCTGAAGGTATGCAGGAGGCATTGAAATCGGCGCCAATTTGAGAAAGGGTTGCACGTCTGTCACGTTTAATGATTCTCGTCAGTCGTCGATTGTCCCGTTCTTTCACGATCTTTTCCCGACCGCAGCGATGTCAAATACTTGATTTTTTACCGGATTCCCGATATTCATGGTACACTCGCGAAATGGTCGTACGCGAAAATCCAAATTTTATTGCTACCTCGGAGATGCTATGTCCCATCTCTCGTGCGCCGACTATAACACCACGTTCAAACTCACTTAAATCTTGTTAATCTGCCATTGTAGCCGCAGTAACCGATCTAGCTGCCGACCGCATCGCGTTACTCTCATTGGTTCCATATCTCTGTTATTTGCATGCGCACGCCTATACCAGTTTTTTTGGCTCTTCAGTGTAGTAGTTAGGGATTATCACCACGTCTACGAGGGAACGAGGTACGGCCACCTAGGAATCGCCACAGTTCCGATTGCTATAAGGACTCGGGAAAGAAACTTCGGCACAATAACAACTCGCGCACCGGCGCCACACCACGTGACTTTTACTTGCCCCACTACAAGTACACATAGCACAAGCAATTGCATGTCGCAGGGCACCGTGCAACACCGGGGCATCTAACCCCTGTGATCGTGCCAGCAGGCGGGCACAGCAGCGCACTCTACTACACTGCCCTGCCCCTTCACAACAACCCAACTGCCTAGCTGCGCTGCGAAGACGCTGACACGACGCATCGCGTCACAGCGTTTCCTTGGCGGCGCGCTCTCTATACTCGGTGCCTCGTATGCTGCATATACTCGGAGCGTTGAAGAGTGAAGAGATTNATGCTAGGGCGGAGGAAACGGGAACCCCGAGAAAACGTGCCGACCAGCGTCATCGTCCGGCACGATTACCACATGCAAAAATCTGGGAGTGACCCGGCCGGGGATTGAACCCGTTTCGCCTTGTTGGGAGGCGGGCAGGCTAATCGCTCTGCCACCGCGGCCCCATACTCTGTGCAATTTACATTACCTCGCACCAGGAATAAACATATTATATATAGAAATTTTTCATTAATAACCTTAGTTACTAATAAATCTTGAGTAGTGTTAATGTTTTTAACTGTTAAACGTGTCTGATGTTACATTTAAATGTTTGAATGAAAAGGTCTAAGTGACGTGGATATTCTACCACTGCAGGAACGATAATTTTCTGGATGCAGCGGCAAAAATTTCGTATGGGCTCGGTAGTGCTAGATCCCGAAACCTGAAGCTGTAGGAAGTAGGGCAACGTTTAATATTTTGTAATTAAGAGCTTAGTTCAGTTTTTCGTCATTAAGGATTGCGTTTCCATGTATTATCTGTGCATTTAAGTTAAAAACTGTGAATGTACCGACATTTTTGGCGTTGTACAAACAAATGGCTAAATATCAACGTACAGCACGTTTAGTGTTACTGTCACGGTACTGCAAAAGAAACCTTACGAAAAAGAAGTCAGGAAAAAGTATATCTGCGGGAACCGAACGGGCAACATATGGTGACATGGTCGTAGATTGTTAACGATACACTGGACCAACTTCCTTCACTTCTGCAATTTGGAATCATTTTGAAGATGCACGTCTGCTTGTTGAAGAAATGTTACAGAATATTAAAAATTTCATAGCTTTTTAGCAATGTTACATTCAATACGGTATAAAAAATTAAATTTGATACGATGTAGTATTTTAATGTAACATAGCTACCACATTATTTATTTTAAGTGCTATGTCCCAATTAAGGCACTAAATCATCCGTGTACCCGGAGTTTTGACAATATTTGTAACACATTGCCTCACTTAATTCTTGCACGACGTATTTTCTCAATGCTACCAACGTTTTTCTCCTTTTTAAAATATCTCTTCTGCTTTTTGTGATAGAAAAACTCCGCGCCAGTGGAGGCACGGTTGTATCTCCTTCCCTATTACGAAAACCTTGGCATCGTCTATGATGCATTAATTTTCCGGAAGGCCTTGGAATATGTAATTTAGCTTACGAATTTGAAATGTAACTTATAATTACAATATGACATAACCAGACTAAATCTTCAATAACGTTTTCAGTATTTTTAAGGTTTTCGGTTTCGTTGAGAAATTATGTGGGAACTGGACTCACATAATACTAGACTGATATTTAAGGTAAAAAGGCAAATATACTAATTCGCAAACCATATATATATGTATATATATAAATTAATGGTTATATATATATATGGTTTGCGGATTACCATATATTTATGGTTTCTGAATTATTATATTTAACATTTTACCTTAAATATCAGTGTAGTATTATGTGATTCCAATTCCCACATAATACCCAAGGAAACCGAAAACCTTTAAATTCCGAAGACGTTATTGTAGATTTACTAATATTGGCTGTAATAACATAATGAATTTGTTATATATATAACAAACGTAATTTGTTATATATATAACAAACGTATTATGTTATATATATAACAAACGTATTATGTTATATATATAACAAACGTATTATGTTATATATATAACAAACGTATTATGTTATATATGACCAATTTATTATGTTATTACAGCCAATTTTAGTAAAACAGCCAAAGTAAGATAAGTAGCGCCAATGCATGAAAAATATCTGATATATAAATTTTTTAAGTATGGGAGGCTGATAAAAGTATTTAATTTGTGAATCGCAGTAGTTAGTATGTTATATGATGAAATAAATAATCCAAACATTAAATATATATTAATTCATAATTAAATGTACTGTATCACAAGTCTATAATTTTAACGTGAAAAAAAAACCTGTATTAGGAATTACACATTGAAATTAAATAATATTAAAATAGACAATTTTAATAAAACTAGTAAAATATTGAAATCAACGTAAGTTGAAATATTTATCAGATTAAGCTCACAAACTTTAAATTACTTAAATTTGTTTACGGATTATTTAATTTTTATGTTAAGACGTTGTACAAAAAAAATATTTAAGAAATGCCTAAATAATTTCTAGTCAAAAACGATACCTAATTTTATGAAACAATATGGTAGTTTTAATTCTGTTTCTCTGTGTTTGAGATATTGTGTAACACAACCATGTGATTCAAGTTTATGTTTTAAAGCCACACTATTTTAAAATTAAAGTTTGAATGAAAATACATTCCTTTTATGAAATGATGTGTTTTAAGTTGATATGGATGATCTAAAGAGCAGTTATTGCCTTAATTTAGATATTAAAACATTATAATGTTTGTGGAAACTTTTCCACATATTGATCATTGACTAATGGCAACAACACAGTTATCAATACATCGATAAGAATCGAAGTGGGTGTATCTTTCAGTAAACCAAAAACTCATGTGTACTCTCTTGACACACGAACTATGTCAATCCTCTAATTAGCTACTTCATTGATTTAAAAAAAAAATGGGTTTATGGTCTGCGGCTTTTGTAACTGAAAATGTATTGGTTTCATGCATTTTCACTTACACAGTGTTTTATTGTACCGTTTTCAAACATAAAAAGTAGTAAAATTCTCCAGACTGCAGCATTCAAGTTAACCTTTTGCGGTGTTTGATTAACTATTTAACATTCCATCACTGTTCAACTCAATTATCCATTAATCCTAGTTAGAACTTAAACATGGCTATTTAAAAATAACTGCCTGTCCTATGTACATCTCTATTTCTGTTTCATAGAAAACCCCTGAATACATTTACTCATTAAGAAAATAGTTCACATATTTTTTTGCAGACGAGACACATTTTATCACAAGTTTTGGTTTTAGAAAAAAGGTGACAACTGTTTTCATTCTTTAACAATGTCTTTAAATAAGACTAACACCGTAAAATAAGTGTATAACAAGACCTTCTCAAAAACGCTTTTAACAATACACTCTTTCATTGATGATAGAGAATTATAACCCTGTTCTGCTTAGAAAACTCCAAAAGGAATGAATAGCTTGTTTTAGAGTTTAAAGTGAGCTACAATATTATGCTACTCACAGAATTGAAAATCGTTTCCCGATACTTCGTTTTTGAGATGCAATAACGGCAGTCACTTATTCTTTATAATTATGGTTCTTTGAGCTTGTAAAGAAAGAGTATGCGCGAGTTTAAAAGAGAAGAGACGCTGCGATTGAACAAATGTTGTAATTCACAGCAAGATCAGGTTAGTTTTTTAAACAAATAAAGCGTCAGGTCTCCAATCTACTTTGTATTCCAAAGATGTTGTTGCTCCTCTGTATGCACTTTGCGATTTGGCTGAACTGTAAGATGCAAATCTGGTTACCAACTTGCATCCTACGACAATTTGTCCCGAGTGAGTAAAATAGTTCGGAAACTCAGAATTTNGGGGGGGGGGGGGACTTTGCTTGAAAATTAACAGCTTTACAAAAATAACGACATAAATAAAACTATTTACAAAATATTTAAAATTATGTAAAATATTAAAAACCTATTAGAATTGTTTGACGACTTACATTATTAAAATGTTAAAACAAACTTGTAAACTACATTTTTATAAATTACTTCTCTGTCACGACTTCATATAACTTACCGATTTTCTTTGCATTTTGTTCCATGAAGCTAATGACATGTAGAATGAATAAATCTATATATATATATATATTTAATCATACATGCTAGGTAAAATAAATACATTTTATTACATAGATTCTCTATAAAGCGCCCAGTCTAACACTACTCATAATATATAACACTTATCTTTTTTTATTTAATTTTGAAACTATTTTGGCTTGGTAATAATTAAACTGGTTTTTAGTATTGTTCGTTGCATATTTGTAAAATAAAATGTTTCCTTTAAAACATTTTTTTAACGTTAACGAGAGAAACAGACAAGACTATTCTAAATTAACTGGCAGAGTCATAATAACTTAAGACACTTATGTACGGGGATGGAAGCGTTCTCAAAAAAGGAACGTGGAAAACACCGCACAGCGCCTGCCGCTAAGCAACTGTCGGCACGATGAAATCGTGCTGGTTGCAGCTGTCGCAGGCGCTAGCCATCGCCACTACACTATCAGGTCCGTTCCGCGCAGACCTTAGTCGATGGGGACGGGCGGCGGTTAGGTAATTCTGGTTCTAAGACTTTCCTTTACCATGGACCGCACAGTGTAAATTGTAACCCCAACAACGGACCACTTCTCAGGCTCTTCTTCCATGCAAGTAGCGGAACGTATAGTCCATTCATGGTTACTGCCAACTTTTCTGAAGCCCTGTTGAAGTTCTGTTTTCAGACTACTTCCCCGCCTCACACAAATAAAGCGTAACCAAGTCTAGAAAATCACACAATAGGGACAACGCACCGCATTCACGAGCACTCAGTTTAATAATACTTTGCATGATAACATTTTCTTACTAGGTATTACCAACACACACAATTTCTCCCTGTTTTTATTCATATTATTTATAAATGAATCATGAGGTATAAAATATAAGTAAAAGTTTAATTTAACAAAACATAGAATACTTTAATTTTAACAGAAATAGAAAACGCTTGTGACACGACATATTTAGGAAACAACCACACACGTTTTAACTGGGCTGATTTTTTTAAAGGTTTTATTTAAAAATGAGTGAATAAACCACGAAGATACTACAGGGATAGTGATTTTAACCACTCCCTACAATTAGTTACAACCATAAAAGCATGGATGANAAACCACGAAGATACTACAGGGATAGTGATTTTAACCACTCCCTACAATTAGTTACAACCATAAAAGCATGGATGAATCATAAAAAAGTAATTTATTTGTAGAAATGTTTAAATAAATTGATGAAATAAATCATAATGTTTATTTCGCGGACCGCCTAGGACCAAGTCACGGAGTACCAGTGGTCAGGACCTCAGCTTGACAACCAATAAAGTAACTGCCGGCCGGGGTATAGAAGCTGAGCAGCTCTGCAGTTTCCAGTGTGTGCACCATGTACTTATGTCTTGCCTGTCTGCCTCGTCCACGTGCAGTGCTCCATTACAACCAGACACACACATACGTACACANATGTACTTATGTCTTGCCTGTCTGCCTCGTCCACGTGCAGTGCTCCATTACAACCAGACACACACATACGTACACACACACATACACACACATACACACACAGTCATACACACATACATACACATACACACACACATACATACACACACATACACACACACATACATACACATAGGGGGAAGTCCCGTAACGCCGGACGGCACCTAGTATCGGACACTCGTACCATCCGGACAAGTCGCAACGCGTTCGTTTCAAAAAAAGGGGCGCGGGGGAGCGTAGCGATACACTGTCGCTGGACGCGGTTTGCCAGTAGAGATGGGTAGGTCCGTTATTTTAAAGTAGTCGTGTCCGGGTGTACGTCCAGCTCTGCGGATTTACATCCAGGTTCCGTGTCCGCCGGACCTGCATGGGTCCGACTTCTCAGTCGAGCGGACGGCACGTATGGTGGACGGGAATCAATCCGACTGAGGCGGACTGCAATTGTTTTGTTTGACGTATGAGTTATATCGTGACCAGCCAGTAATTTACTGTTAGATGGTACCGTTGTTTTGTTATTAAATTAAATAACGTTAATTAAGGGAAAAAAATACTTTATTTTTATTATAAAATCACAGTGGGTTTGGTTAGCCGAAGAATCAGTCTTGATAGTACTAAAAAAAATCACAACCTCTGTAGGATTACTTAGGGAAAAAAAGGACTAACTTATTTGGTAACTTAACTAATAGTTATTATGGTAATAATCAAACTATAAAAAAATCAACATAAAAATTATTATTAGGTATCCAAGTACCAATCAACTTAACAATCACTTCTTGTGAATGTAAAAAATTAATTATGTAAAACAATTATCAGTAAAAAATATATAATAATGATAAATGCTATAAAACACAATAAGTATTTGAAACAGTCTATTTCTATTTAGCACGCAAAACACACTCTAAAACCAAACCATAAAATACACCAGAACCAGACCAACAAAAGAGTAATACCGCGTTTTAATTACCTATATGCAATAATACACATTTGATAGTTATTATAATTACTTACGACTTAGTGATTAAGAAATATGTTTTCAGTAATAAACTTACCTTTAGACGGAACTATAACACAATCGCACAGTAAATAACAATTTAAAACCCATCATAACATAAATTCCAAACGACGGTCGGAGCTGTAATGATAAAAGTTTGAAAAACGCTTGAAGTGCGAACCTCTCATGTCCGTTTTGTTTCCAGCACCGGCAGCGCGCGTTTTGTTCACTCCTTCACTCGCGCCCCGTACTCATTCATTTCCACTCCGCCGGCACAGACCGCGCGCGACTGTGGATACGCGTCCGGCTTGCACTCGGATTTACATCCAGCATTACCGGAAATGATACGGGTCCGCGGACACGTATCCATCCGGTCATACCCATCTCTATTTGCCAGTAACGCGCGAGGCCAAGGTGGGAGTGATCGATTGCTGCTTTTGGCGGGAATACACTGCGTCACGTAAGATCGAAGCGAGTGTTACTGTTATGTTTTTGTGTTTAAATGTTTATGGTAATTATTACTACACGTAGTGTTCCATAAATATTCGAAGTTTTAGAAAGATTTTGTTGATTTTCAAACAAGTTCGGGTAAAAACACGTAATTTTGGGGATTCTTTGTCCCCTGGTACCGGGCACAAAGTCGTCCCTTAACACCGGACAGTAAACAAGTGGTTTTTTCTCGCAATTATATATTATTTTTATAATAATAGTTGTACGTTGTTTTAGAGGATAGAATAACGGAGAGAAATCGAAATGGAAGAGACGAAAAAGAAAGGAAAATGGGACCAACAAAGTTTACAAACTGCGATAGACAAGGTTTTGTCCAAAGAAATGAGTTTGAGAGAAGCTTTGTTGCGCTACAACGTTCCAAAAAGCACCGTACATGATAAAACATCGTTATTGAACCGTGGACAAGTAACGTTGCAACCAAAGATCGGTAGATTCACTAACACCTTCTCACCCGAGTACGAAGACGTTTTAGTGGAACACGTAAAAGATTTGCCCAATAGATGTCTGCCGCTGATGAGAAAGGAGTTTCTAAAGTTAGCTTTTGACTTGGCTGAAGCTTTGAAGATTCCTCATCGATTTAATAAAGAGAAAGGTGCTGCTGGTAAGCATTTTTTCCTACGATTTCGTGTAGAGACATACTGACATATCGCTGAGAGCACCAGAGTCGACGAGCATGATGCGAGCCGCAGGGTTTAATACACCACAAGTGGGTCTTTTTTATGACAAAGAATGCACCAGCGAGCCAACAATCAACAGTCCCAAGCCATCGACTAGCTTTAATCCAGATGTTGTCCAGATTGTCCATAGTTTGTCGCCATTGGCAGATGCTGCCAAAAAACGATCAGTTGCTCGGAAGAGAAAATGTGAAAAAAGTGAAATTATAACTTCATCGCCATACAAAATTGCTGTTGAAGAAAAAGCCAATGAAAAGAACGTTAAGGACAAAAAGAAGGGATGGGAAATAAGTTTAGAAAAGCTCTACAAGAGAAGGGGAAACAAACCAAAGATTTAAAGGCCAAAGGAAAAAGTGAAGATAAAGCAAAGAACAAGGAACCGTTAACTCAAATATCTGGCATAGGAACTACTTACGTAGTGTGCTAAGAGGACCACGACGAAGACTGGATACAGTGCTCCAGCTGCCGTGGGTGGGCTCATGAAGTACGNGCGTAGTGTGCTAAGAGGACCACGACGAAGACTGGATACAGTGCTCCAGCTGCCGTGGGTGGGCTCATGAAGTACGTGCAGACATCCCAGAATGTTCATATGCCTACATATGCGATCGATGCACGATTTTTTGAAGATGTCCTGCGCTGGGGGCTCTAAGTTAAGTCCGTCCGGTACTAGGTGCTACTTGCAGTGATTGCAACTAAGTTAACCAAAGTTTGATTTACGTTTTTAAGTTTGTTTATGCAGAAGTTGCATTTTCGTTAATTTATTTTGATGTTAAACTTTGTTGACGTAGTAAATTCATAAATAAAGATCATTTTTCGAAGCAGGTATTTTTTATTGACTGAAAACCTTAGGCGTCCTTCACTAGGGGACTTCCCCCTACATACACATACATACACACATACACACACATACATACACACACATACATACATACACACATTCATACAGACACATATACACTGAAGAGCCAAAAAAACTGGTATAGGCTGCGTATGCAAATAACTGAGGTATGAAACCAATCAGAGTAACGCGATGCGGTCGGCAGCTAGATCGGTTACTGCTGCTACAATGGCAGGTTATCAAGATTTAAGTGAGTTTGAAAGTGGGGTTATAGCCGGCGCACGAGAGATGGGACATAGCATCTC
>NQII01014770.1:0-17098 GCA_002778355.1 Clitarchus hookeri | reverse complement strand
AGCCGCACACGCCAGCAAAATGGCGTCACTGGCCTGCGCCACGTTCGCCGAGCAGCGTCTGGTAGCTCACTCGCCAGGGGCCGCGGTGGTGTAGTGGTTAGACTGCTCGCCTCCCACCAAGGCGAACCGGGATCGATTCCCGGCGGGGTCTCACCCAGATTTTCGCATTTGGGAATCGTGTCGGATGATACCGTTGGTCAGCAGATTTTCTCGGGGATGTCCCGTTTCCCTCACCCTTGCATTCCCACGCTGCTTCCTATCTCGCTTCACCCTCATCGGCACTCAATACCTTGAAGTCTAGTGTATATCTTCATTCACTCTATTTTTTTTTTAATAAATCATTCATCGCAAATGTTTTACACTCCCATTATTGTTAAAACATCTAATTTTGGTTACTATGCACTATACCATTCACTTATTATTTGTATACCAATTTAAGATTTCATTTCATAGTCAGCAGTATTAATAACAACTATTAAATAGGTGTATCGTCAATTAATAAGCAGTAATAAATAGTTCTTATTTAAATATTGATATTTTATGTTATTGACATATTTAGTTATGTTTTAAAAACATTTTAAAGTTATTCACAAAAAATATTTTATATTGGTCTGTTCTGCGCACAGATAAAACACATTTACTTCTGCTTGGTCGTTATGTAACGTTTTGTTGGCATGTGGTGAACGAATACTTTTACATGGTTGCCTGAGAGGCGTATCTGAGTTCGTGAGGGATGCAGGTTGAAATAAAGAAATAAAAGAACTTAATTTAATAATTAAATTTATTATCAATGCCACACACAGTCAAACATCTGTTATTTATCAGTTTCAGCGTCCTATTCTTATTATTCTTATTGTGCGGAATATTTTTTTTACTATCTCCATTTCAATTGAAGTCTTCGTTACAGTCTGTACTCTTGCTAATGTCCTTAAACTGTTCTAATTATTTCCACTCGTTTAGTTAAAACTGTATATTACCATCGCCCCGATGCGAGGCACGAGCTATGATAAGTTTATCGGCGTGTACAGCAGCATCCTTTATGATAGGCCGCTCACTTGTCTTAATGTTGCAAACTTGACCTCCAGCTCTCGGTGTCTTCCCACGCGAAGTAAACACCGGCCAGTGACATGCCACATGCAACAATGCCCACTCCTTAAGTCTGTGCGTCCCGAACAGACACTGTAACTTAAGGTAATACGTAGAGTGCCAGAAAGTCGATGTGGACAACCTTCGGCTTCGTCTGAGAGCCTTGACGACAAATCCGAAAGACGACATTATTGATCTTCTTCAGAATCTTGTAAGGGCCTTCTCAACATCTCTGTAGCTTCGGGCAATACCCTTTTCGCCTCTGGGGGTTGTACAGCCACACCAGTTGTCCTTTAACTCCTTCACACGACATTATCCTATTATACCGCTGTCAATATTTATTCAGAGGTGCTATTGAACAAAATTATGAATGCCAACAAGTCTGCTACGTAATTCTCTGGCATAACTAGGGGCTGCAGGTTCCTTTTCTGTCGGTCGGCCAAACAGCAGGTCACTGGGGAGGCGTATCTCTCTTCCAAACAGTATCCTTGATGGTGTTACCATTGTGGACTCGTTAACTGCTGAGCAGCGAGGAAGAAGAAACAATGGCACCTTTGAATTCGTCATTTCGGTTGTCTCCCGCAAAAAATCGACAGGTACTGCTCAAGAGAGTGGTTAAGCCTCTTAACCATTCCATCCGACTGAGGGTGTAAGGTTTTAATGGTAGTATTTTTCTTCCCCAAAATCTTTCTTACCGCTTTGAACACCACAGCTTCAAATTTGCTTCCATAATCAGAATGGAGTTCTAGTAGTACCCCCAAATTTCGAGAAGACATGTTCTACGAGTGCCTCAGCCACAGTACGTGGATTCTTCGTTCGGGAGAGGAATTTTCTCAGGCCACTTAGTAAAGTAATATTGGTCCACCAGGAGATACTGATTACCTCTCTCTGTGGCAGGCAAGGGACCCAGAATATCTACTGTAATCCTCTCGAATGGGGCTCCAACATTTTAATTCTAGAAATGACCATGTCCTCTGGCCATTGGGCCCTTTCTCGCAGTGCAGGTGTCGCACATTCGGCACCACTTCTCAACTTCCTCCCGAAAATGAAGCAAGTATAATCGCAGTCTCACACTGTCAAGGGTATTATTAACACCAAAGTGCCCACTGGCTGCCGCATTATGCAGTTCCGTTAAGACTTCCGGAACCCTGCATTCTGGAAGGACCAACTGTAAACATGTGTGTTTTCCATCATTACTTTCCGAGTTTCTGTAAAGTTCACCATTTTCAGGACGAGGTAATTCCACCGTGTCCAATATGCTTTGACTGCTGCGCTCAGGAAATATATATCTTCCCATTTTGGCCGACAACCAGCTACTTTCTACTTTAATAATGGCTGCAAAGTGTGATCATTCAGCTGATGTTTGCTAATACCCTCATCACTCCAACACCAGATAAAAACCTTGAATGCTTCTCCTCGGTACCTTCGGCAATTCACTACTCTTTTATTCCTGGCGTTCTTAATGACGACAAAATGGCTCACATGGTCCCCTAGACTATGCACCTGCATTGCTGTGAAGGCATCCAGATCTTTGCTATATTTCAAAGTCATTTTTTTGAAGATGCTGTATACACCAGGCTATTTGACTTTCGGGGTCCTTGAAATTTAGTAACCAGCATAATAAAGCGTGGTTGGTTCTTAGAATAAAAGGTCTGCAATAAAGATAGGGTAGGAAGTGTGAAATTACCTTCACCATGGCCAGAAGCTCCCTGTGTGTAACACAGTAATTTCGCTCAGAATTAATGCCAATCCTTACTGAAGTATTCAAGTGGTGTTTGCTTTCCATCTTGAACCTAGGATAACACAGTTCCAAGGCTACATCACTAGAATCAGTGTCCAAAATTAATACACCCTCACTTTTCAGGAATCCCACGACTGGCGAAAATGTCATCATTTTCTTTAGTTTGGTGAAGGCATTTTAAAGCTCAGTGGTCCAATGAAATCTCCTTTTCGCCTCAGTCAGTTCATGAAGTGGCTTGGCGATCCTGGTGAACCCAGTTACAAATCGATGGAAATAGGCACATAATCCCAGAAAACTCCGCACTTCAGTTTTGTCAGTTGGTGTTGACCAATTTCTTTTGGTTTTGATCTTCTCGGGGTCTGTCCCTATTCCATGGGCTGACACTACATGTCCCAAGAAATTAATTGTCTTTTGGAGCAGGTGGCACTTTTTAGGAATTAGTTACAAGTTGGCTGCAGGTGTACGGGTGAGGCTCCTGTCTTGCTGACTCAAGCTCCAGAGCTCGGGCCAGGGCGTCCTGCATGTTGTGGGGCACAGCCAGACGTACTGTTCGCTCTACCTCTGTGTTAGGGATAGCATCGACGAAGAAGCCGATTGCTATAATGTCGCGCGCCTCGGCGGGGAACCCCTCCAGAGACAGGTGGGAGAGCTGCATGATGTCTTTCCATAGCTCCTGCAGTGACTCTCCTGGTCGCTCTGTGCGGCTTCGCAGTTGAGCATGGTGGGCATGTCGCAGGTATCTGTCACCAAGGCCGACACCAGTGCGGGGTACTCCAGTCGATGTCACTCAGGCAGAGATTGTAGTATGCTCAGTGCGGGGCCTCTGAGTACAGTGGCGAGGTAGTAAGCCCACTGTTCGTTTGTCCAACCATTCAGGTTGGCGAATATTTCAAATATGTGTTGGTCCCGCCAAGAAGTCTGGCCATTGTAAGGGGCGGTCTTAATTGAGACCCCCTTCCCCGTTCCTGGCTGCGCGACCCCAATGCCGCAGATCTTCTTGCTCTCCTCCGAGGTTGCTGTGTTAGTTTAGACTTGCACTGCTTCTTCACTTTTCTCGGCTGCAGGTGTGATGGTCGTGTAACTCCGTCACTGAAGAAATTCCTGCCACTCCTTCTTCAGTACACTCTTTTCCTGTTTCGTTTCGTTCTCGACACTGTCCATTCTTGCGTTTAAAATGTCCACTTTTTCATTTACACTGTCAATTTTCTTGTCCACATGGTCAACTATGATATTCACCAACTCGCTGATGTCCTATATTGTCCTGTCTTCTAAATAACTTACATGGGTTATCTGGCTATTTACATTCTCGTTTACACTAATTTGGTAATTTACACTTTCGTTCACATTATTTATTTGGGTATTTACAACTTCGTTCACACTACTCATTTTTTATTTACATTAATTATTTCACTTTTTACATTTTCCCTCAAGTTTTTTGCACGTGCGTTCACTTGGCTACTTAATCCCTCAATTAATACTCGTAGTGCTTTTAGTTCTACTCATATTTTTTCTAGTTAACATTCACAGTGATGGTTGCACAGAACAGACTTTTTTTTCAGAAACAGTTACAGCAATTAATAAATTTGTTTTATAATCACTAACTACTTGCCTATTTTCTAACTTTGTTTACAATTGATTCATTAATAATTGCTTCCATCCCACTTCTGACACCAACAATACGTTGTAGTTAGCCCGTAATTATATTTTATAAGTGCTTCATAAAATTTGAAAAGTAAAAGTAAATAACTCGACAAAATTCTGTACCGACATATTACATAAATATTTGACCAAATTTGACAAAAAAACTATTAGCTATTTTTATATATATTTCCCTCTGATCATACATTTGATATTTTAATGGCTCGATTTCGTTGTGATACCTTCACCAATATACAAAAAAATTAAAATAAACAAAGAGAAAATGAAAGTAAGACTCCGCTTCTCTAGTATATTCGACGTTAATTAGTTTCTGGCTCATTTGAGGATGTCGAGACGGAACCAATAATGGATGCATTTATTCACTCACACAACTATCTGGAAGACAAAAAAAAAAGCAATATGTCCTCAACAGAAAAAAAACACGGACGTGTTTTCTTGCGAGCTTTTCCTACACTTTATGTCTGTGGGTTTTTGTTCGGCGTAAATGATTACTTAAGATAAATTCCACTATCAACCGCCATTTAATTTATGTTTATGATATAAAACGATTTAACTACATTTGCAAAACTAGCTGGATCAGGCTTAAAAATATGCATCTGGAATTGTATTAATTATATATTACCTACGTGTATCGATACTAAGTTGTATCTCTTTGACTGTCAAAAGTAATTGAAAATTAAATAGGTATAAACAAGTATATTTTTATAGTTCACGTTATGTCAATACATTGCGATTTCATTTTAGAAGATCAAATTACCAAAATGCAAGTACAAAAATTTGTGAGAAACTGAATCAACTTTAGATCATACTAATCGAAACCGACTAGAGTTGAGCTGAGAGATATTTGGGTGGCTCTTAACAACGTCGTCTTGAGAGTCGATGAGGGTGGAATGAGGTGAGAATGTGTCAAAGCCAGAATGCAATGGCGGGGGAAATATGAGATCCCAGAGAAAATCCGTCGATCAACGGCATCTTCCGGCACGATTTCCACATACGAAAATCCGGGAGTGAACTGGCCGGGGATTGAACCAGGTTCGCCTGCCTTGGTGTGAGGCGAGCAGCCTAACCGCTTAGCAACCGAAGCCCCTTATATGAAATAGAGGATACTTGTTCTGCACGTAAGCTTAAATGTAGGTACTTACTGTAAATTGTAGTAACAACCAACGACATATGGTTTCGTAACTTGGACACAAACAAAACTATTTTGTTCTGAAATGTTATTTGTTTAAGATTACTTTTTCCACGATATCTGTAGCACAAGCTACATACACATACTNTATTTTGTTCTGAAATGTTATTTGTTTAAGATTACTTTTTCCACGATATCTGTAGCACAAGCTACATACACATACTGTTATTTCTCTCTCGAACGAGGTTGCTCGGGATATTGGTTTTGAAGTATCGGCGCGATTGTTTCAGGAGCTCGTTATAAGCGGTTCCTACATCGTATGTAACAAAATATTGCAATATTGGAAACATTGATCACAGGTATTTCAGCATATAAGAGTTCCCGCGAAACGGAAAATAATAATATCTCAATAATCGCTTTTCTGAATAACATACGCGGTGAATTCTAGAAGGGATTACTGAACTTATATAAAGAATATGTAAATAAAAATTTACTATTCATAACATTATTATATTTTACACTTAAAAATAACGGCAGATTTTTTTACAGTTTGTGGATGAAAAAGTCATATTTTTTGTACTTTGACCCATTTTGAAAATTTTCTTGTAGGTCACGTTTTAATTATAGTGTTCTTGCACAAATTTTAGGAAATTTGTACGTCATTTAATAGTTAATAAAACAGAGACCTTGCTGTTGGAAATAAATGAAAGGATGCTGCAAATAACAGTCATTGGTTAAAGTTGGAGTATGGGCTGTATTTCTTCAAATCCAATACAAATTTTCTTTTCTCGGGTTTCATTAAATAACATAGAATTGTCGATGAATTAAACATTATAGACCCCGAAAAAATAGGGAGAAAATCTATTACCTGCTAGGCTTATGCCAACTTATCTGTAGCCAAGTTAACAAAAGATAATTTTTTACAAACGAAATATTATAGAGTAAGTAACGATTATATTTCATGTACCTATTTCACTTAAAGGAAAAAAAAAATGGTTTATATGTATAAGTTGAAAGATGTGCATTAGCCGTATTACGAACTCAGCTTAAGTAAATTATATTATTTTTCTCGCAGCAGCTTTTTAAAAACGAATAGATATACATATATATATATATATATATATATATATACACACACACATACACATACACACACATTCACACACACACACACGCGTGGGGCCCACTTTAAATTTTTTGACTATTATCCAACTATTAACATTTTCCAGGTGTATAAAGTATTTCAGTTGCCACATAAATATTTTAGTGAAATCTATACAATGATTATTAACAATTAAAATATCTACGCGGTAACCGGTATTTTAACGACAACAGTGCGTAGGTACTCATTCCCCCCTTAACCAAGGCGATGGTCTAACTTCCTTGTCGCCAACGCTTTTCGTACAGTAGCTGATAATCTTGATTAAAGCCGCGACCAGCATAATGAGAGCAGGGAAGCATAATAATTCGGAAAAGTTGCCTTTACCGACGTCCCATACCGAGAATAACGGAAGTTTGATATGGCGATACAATTGTACACAGAGTACGCGTATTTTATCTTTTTTTTTTTTACACTAGTGGCACGCATTATTTTGGAAGAGATGGCTCCGTGGCATGAAAATGTTTAGTATATAGTCGGTGTCATTTTCATGCNGGCATGAAAATGTTTAGTATATAGTCGGTGTCATTTTCATGCAGTTATGATAATAGGTAATTGCATGAGCAATTTTGCGGGATTCAATTTTAAAAATACAAAGACTGTATCAAGCGCGTAGTTCTGCGGCATTACACGAATCACATGTTCTGTAGCCACAACCAAAAACCTAACTCGTACAGCTGTTGGTGATTAATTTATCTAAAAGTGTGCCTGTTTAGTTAAGGAATACCAACTTAAATGATTAATAGAAATTTACTTATTCAAGTCGAGCAGGTTCAATATATATGCAGACAAATTATCTGATTTGCAGCAGTATCATTTTTATTTTTATTTTCGAGTGTAACATTGATTCTAATATTGCATAAATTATTTATTGAGCAAAATTACAGATGGCAGAAATTCATAATGTTGATATGTCCTATTAGGTCAACACGGGTGTACAGAGCTGTAAATCTAGATAAAAACTACGTTTCTCCGAACGAAGCTTTTTATCCGTTATCGGTAACTTATCAAACATTCTTAAGATACGAACGAAAAAAATGAACTTTATGCAAAGCTTAGGACCTATTTTGGCGCGACAGAAAATATTAAAAAATATATTAATATTTAAAAATAACAGATACGTTCTTCCCACTGTTTTTATTTAGACGAAATCGGTTTTCTGAACACCAGTGTCTTTCATTTCCTTATGGACAACACTGCGATTGAACATAAATATGTTTGCTCTTAGCGAGTANACTGAACACCAGTGTCTTTCATTTCCTTATGGACAACACTGCGATTGAACATAAATATGTTTGCTCTTAGCGAGTATGACGAATTAATAAACGTTATTGCACGATATGAGAGTTTATATTGCATTATTTACTGCACTTCATTCTGAGAAGGGATCTATAATTTTAATTAATTGACAATACATTTAAGTTATATCCGCCAATAAGTATTTCTCGGCGATACACTACTTAGTACTTGCCTCACTTCGCCAACTCGCATTGCAGCTGCGATACAATTGTCACATTAGACGTCTCGTAAGAATACAGCGAGCCGCTTGTACCGCGAACTACAGTCACACAACATAAAAATGGCGTCACTGACAAAAAACATGTCGTAACGCCGTTCGGCAATCAGCACCGGATAACTTACTTGCAAGCCGGCAGCCCAGCCAATAGGGAAGCTTCAGCAGCACGTGGTAGCCAATCAGACTAAAGGCGAGTTCCCAGAACCTCGCACATCCAATANCCAATAGGGAAGCTTCAGCAGCACGTGGTAGCCAATCAGACTAAAGGCGAGTTCCCAGAACCTCGCACATCCAATACACGCACATCAAAGAAACCACTTCGTCATTTAGTATCTGTCAATTTATCTACTCTGTGACTTACAGCTGCGTAACGTCATAAATATGCCCGATTTTTTTAGGCTGCTTTGTAAAATTGGGTGACTAAACTGATTACCTTCAATGGCTCGGGGGGCCGCGGTGACTGAGCGGTTAGCCCGCTCGCCTCCCACCAAGGCGAACAGGGATGAATCCCCGGCCGGGTCACTCCCGAATTTTCGCATGTGGGAATCGTGCCGGACGATGCCGCTGGTCGGCGGGTTTTCTCGAGGATCTCCTGTTCCCCCCGTCCTTTCGTTCCGGCGCTGCTTCATACTCATCTCAATCACACTGAATGGCTCTCAAGACCTTGCGGTTAAGAGCCGCCCAAATCTCTTCACTCACTCACTCATTCAATGGTGTTGTTTTTACTATATATATATATATTCTTAGTAAGTGCCAAAAATAACTTCTAGTTTGCCTTGCGCTACCTCGTAAATTATGCTTCAAGCGGCTGTTGATGGCGAATTCACTACTACTTCTTTGTTATCAGAGCGCAGANAAGTGCCAAAAATAACTTCTAGTTTGCCTTGCGCTACCTCGTAAATTATGCTTCAAGCGGCTGTTGATGGCGAATTCACTACTACTTCTTTGTTATCAGAGCGCAGAGCAGATAAATCCAGAGAGGAAGAAGAGGCGAGATAATCGCGCATTAAGAATGGTCGCCTAAAGCGCCGCCCAGGATAAAACAACACCTAGTTTAGCTTCTTCCTCAGGTTCGCTGTGAAAGATCACCACCCGCCCGAGTTAGACTGCAAAATTGTTGCCTGTAGCGCATATCTAAAGAAAAAAAAATTCTATTTTCTCACGTGGTGTTTATTACAAGAATTACTATACGAAGAAATCGATGTTGGAACGCATGTTGTTAAATTAATTTTATTCATAAATGTAATTAATTTTGCACAGATAATCTTTAATGTCTTACAAAAAAATTACTTTTTAGTCGTTTATTTAAACGTTTATGTTGTAGTAAAATTAATAAATTTGTACCAAACTTAATAATTTATAGAAGAGGGAAAACTGCGAAAAAAAAAAAGGTTGAGCCAACATATATTCTATAAAACTCTAACTAGTATATTCTTTCGTTTTTGGATGAACAAAAATTTGAGTCGCCTAAGTTGTTTGCAGACCAATCAGGAACGTTCTGCCTTATAGAATCAGAATCCTCATTGGCCCAGTGAAATGGGTTAGTAGCTCCATACAAGCATTACAGCCAATAAGGAAAGAAACCTGTTCGATATGTGTACAGTTCGTTGAATCCTAGCAAACATTCAAGATTTCCCTCGAATAACCATCATATCTATTAATAATGTTAACCGTTTACAAATCTTCTAACAGTATATTTGCAATATGGCTATATAAGTGTTACTGTTAATAAAGCTTCTATGTAATATTGCCGCAACTGAATGTCGTACTAAGCTAAAAATAACAAGAAGAACGAAATATTTTGTGTTATTGCTAGGATATATATATATATATATATATATATATATATATATAGAGAGAGAGAGAGAGAGAGAGAGAGAGAGAGAGAGAGAGAGCAGGTTAAATTAGTAAGTAAACCGCGCACGGTATTTTTTTTGTTTTATTCAACAAACGGGTCTAATCTTAGTACTGGCGTTTCGCATATTCATGGAGCTTTATAGCTGGCAAGTGGTCTTATCAGCATACTTAGATTGCCTTCTGCGTCATCCCAATTTTTGTGACCGAGCATCTTATCAAACGCCTTCCTTTGTATACGACAGATACTTCTCAACAGATCTACGCCGTAAGGCCGAATCAATGGCTTCAATCTGTGGCATGCTGTTCTCTAGAAATTCAGTTAAGTAACTTCTGGCAAGCGATTTATGAACGGGATACACCGGTTATCACTACCTCGTAGCAGTAACATTTACTGCAAAGCAAATCTATTCCGTAATTAACGGGCCATAAAGTTGGGGGCGGGGTGGTTTCATTCGTTCAGTAACATCTCAACTTTCATTATCACTAATGCCATTTCAACTGCTTTGCCAAAGTTTTATTTATTTAAGGTGCATTTCAAAATTCGCTTTTGCAGCGCAAAACGCCTTGAGTATTTCATGCTACTCACATTGTGTACATAGCCAATTTAAAGTCATATGTCACTAATCTGACCAGGAGAGGAAAGGCTGGAGCAGTGTAGTAAAATTATTTATTCTTGTGTTTCGCATGTTGAATGGAAGCCGCTGCCAAATAAGTCTGGATCGACCGGGTGCTCATTACGCAACACAGACGACGACCAGGCTGTGGTTATAATGAAGTGAAAGGTATTCTATAATTGTATATTAGCTTCCCTTGCGTAATGATCTAACTCCCCCCCCCCCTTAGCAAGGGTGACAGGGACGCCGAAATGGACAACTGAGAAAACTGGACCTTCTCTTCCCATTGGTGGTAACTCTTAACGAACCAGTGACCTCACAGGTATAGCCATTTCGGAAACAACTAGTCCCTTAAGGCCATCAAGTAAAGTAAACAAATTAATTCACTGCCTTATTTCCTATTTGAGGTTTCCTCTTTAAGTCTCTGAATTCAAGTTTGTAGTGGCATGTCAATAAATATTACGTAGCCGTGATGTTTAGAATCTGCTGTTCTCTGTATGAAATAATCAAGATGAGAACTTACAAAATGTGTATCTTTGAAGTTTATACTACATATTTTAAATTGCAAAAATAATTTTCAGTTGTATGTGATAAACATTTAACCTCGAAGAGCAAAATAAACTGAACACGTAATATAAATTCAACGATTTAAATTTAATTAATGTTGATATTTTGTATAGCAAACAACCAACATAAAAAAATAAGTATTTCGAAAATAACTTTATTCTTGTATGAAGCCGGTGTGAGACATGTAATATGCATATAATACATTAAAGTTGCTTGCACAGAAAACCGCAACGCAGTCTCACAACAGAAGTCGATTGTATTGTCGATTATACTCGGACAAATTGTATCATAAGCAGAGTACAGATAACTAAAACATAAAGTTGACCTGATATGATGTAGAGATTGAAATTGCCATTTTCTTACCAACACACAGGACGTAGTTCTATGTGTTACATTTAAATTTGTACCGTAATACGCAAGCCAAATATTATTATTGGATATTTCTTGTGTAGCCTTTCAGTTAAATGTAGACGTGCATAACCACTAATAAATAATTGCATTCAAAGGGTGACAGTTATGGAAAGTTTTTGAAAGTATGCGTTGGTATACTGCACTATGGATAATGTTGTAGGACCATAAAAATCATAATACATGGAATTGCATACATCAATTACACAGGTGAGAAGAATTTCTTTAATTACGTATGTATATTTTCCGTTCTCACGCCTTTTATTAATTTCTGCGCGTAATTTCAACGCTGAGAAAGACTGTTTGTGTTGGCATCTAGAAAGAAGATTAAGGGGAAGGAGAGGGCACACTCTGCTCGCATGTAAGAGGCGTGCTATGGTAGGCGAGATATATATGCTATTCACGGCTAAGTAAGCACGTTTGAAATCATCCGTGGGATAATGTCGCTGCCCCTGCCTGCTGGGGTCGCGGTAGTGTAGTGGTTAGACAACTCGCCTTCCACCTTGGCGAATCAAATTCCATTCCAGGTGGGGCCACCCTCGGATTTTCGCACGTGGGAATCGTGCCGGACGGTGCCACTATTCGGCGGGTTTTCTCGGGGATCTGCAGTTTCCCCCGCCCTTTCATTCTGGTGTCACTCCATACACTCCTCGGTTCAGCCCCATCGGCTCTCAAGACGTCGCTATTAAGAACCACCCGTGTTTCTTCACTTACTCACTCACCCTATCTGCTTCTGTTATAACGGGCAAGGGAACACGGAAGTCGGTAACGACTGAGAGAATGCATTTCCGTGCTTTTTAGTTAAATTAAAAGTGTTAGGTAAACATCTATGAAATGTAAAATTACTTATTTCAATTTGCGTTTTTTTTTTAATTAATATAAGTGTAACAATTATAACCCATTCACTGTTACTTCACACTTTTTTGAAACCCTGCTTAAGTTCTACTTCCAGGATATTCCTCCGCCTCGTGAAAACTAAGAGTAACTAAATCTAGAAGATTACACCGAATTCGTGCGCAGTCAGTTGTAATAATATTTTGCATGAGAACTGTTTCTTTTCTGGCACCGCTAACACATATGTTTTCTCACTGATTTTATTCATATTTATTGTTAATTAAATATAGCATTATTAATAAATAAAACAAAGGTAAATCTTTAAGTAATCATAAAGAAAAATACTTTATTTTAACACAGGTATAAAACTCTTGTTATACATTACATATTTAGGAAATAAATAAACACCTCATACTAGGGCTATTTTTCAAAGGTCTGATTGTAAAAGCGTGAAGAAACCGTGAACAGAATACAGCTCGTTTTAAAAGTTAATTTCTTTAAAAATTTCAAAGTTTCACCTGACGGGTGCATGAATAAAGTAATCAGGCCCACGGAAATTTTAATTTTACATATATAGTGAAAGTACACACTGAGCATACAAAGTATATGTGAGGCAGGCCTTCCAAAGCGCTCAGTTAGCCGCGAGCAGTCGTCACCCACACGTGATCCCAGCACTCGACCAGCAGGTCCCGAGCTGGACGCAGTGCTGATATCCCCGGCGAGGTGGCGCGAGTGGGTGCCGCCTGGTTATTGCACCACTGCCTGATCTCGGAACACTTGCAACTAGTTCACGCCCACGATCGTCGATCAACCAACACCGCAGCTCCGTGCACTTTCTACTTCGCCCCGGTTCGCAGTGAAATGGGGCAGTGTCGGAATCACTTTAAGTGCTGGCAGTAGCAGCTTGTAGTCCAATCACGGTTACCTCCAGCTTTTCTGAAGCCCTGCTTAAGTTATGCTTTCGTGATATTTCTTCGCCTCATGCAAACGAAGCTTAACCATGTCTATAAAATTACATCAAAGGGACAGCGCACAGCTCTCATGAGCACTCAGTGTAATCATATTTTGCATAGGAACTATTTCTTACCAGGCATTAGCAACACATTAATTTAATCCCTGTTTTTTCACATTAATAAAAACCGAATATCATAATTGGTAAATGAAATATAAGTAAGACTTCAATTTAACCAAAACATTAGATACCTTCATGTTATCAGAAGAATAAAACGTTTGTGATACATGACATATGTTGGAAACAACCAATCACAGCATACTTAGAGCGATTATCCAAATATTTAGTTTTAAAAAAAGTGTGAAAAACCGTAAATATACTATACATTGTGGTAGTGATATTTTGCGGATAGATTTCGAGAAAAGATATAGTCCAAAGCACTGTAGGGTCGTCCAGCTTCTTTGGTTGACTAAAAGATTTGCTGGACCATGTTAACCGTTTGCGTACGAATCACGAAGGTTCAGTGTCGGAGTTACTTAGTCCTGAGTGGCTTGGTGAAAGACGGACATGGCACCAGCAGCCAGTGGAGGTATAACAACAGCTGAGGTGTGTATGTAGTATTGAAGTCTACCGTGTGCTCCGATTTTTACGCGAAAAGTCACTGACCCTGACTATACCTGTTATTTGCAAAATGGCATGTCGGATTGTGCTATACTTAAGCCCAGTACACACGGGATTTTTTTCTTGTACAAGAACGTGGACATAAAAGGTGAATAATAAAGTGTACACTAACGTGCATAAGAACCAGTATGCAGGAAATTCTGTGATCCATGAACAAGGCAGCATTTCTTATAGAGATGGGAAGAACATTACAGATTTAAAACCAAATGATGTAATACGCTTATAAATCTCTCAAATAATGTGATACAATTACAGATGCCAAAGGAGTATTAATTATTTTGCATTGTCCCGTCTTGTTAAATAAAAAAAAAAAGATAATATTTATAGCGAATGCCACAATTTTTGTGTTTGTATAAGTTTCCAAGAAATGAACAGGAATGTGAATGCACAAATGTAGGTAATATCGAATATTTCACTCCACAATGCGCAATCAATCACTCACGCAAATAAGACATAGCTCTTAATTAATTTTTCATTCGTACATGGAAACAATTATTGCTATATGTCTATTAAATGTTTCATGGTATTAAATAACAATACACATTTCTCCTTATTGACCGCATCCACAACCTATCGTTTATTTACATTCGACTTGTAGAAGGAAGATAGTGCAATAGGACAGTCCGTATGCAGCACTAGCTAGCACACAAGTTATTGTGTGATATTAAGTAGCATACTCGGCGACAGTTCACCCGATGCAAGTTGCGGTGTATACGAAAGTGTTCACCTTTTTGGTACATTAAATATTTCCGTATGTAGTTTTATGGATTGAAGTTCCCACGTTTGGTCAGCGATATAAACTTAAAGGCAACTCAATTTTTACCAGCGAATTCCAACTATAGCCTGTTCGCGGTTTCTTCACACTTTTTGAATCTAACCTTTGAAAAATTACACCACGAATTACGTGTTTTGTTGTTTGCTAAATATATCCCGTATTGCAATCGTTTTATACTTTTGTTAACACAAAATTACCTCATTTGTTATTAAATTCTACTTTTACTTATATTTTTTTAATAATGATATTTCGTTTGTAACTAATAAAAATAAAAAAAAGGGAAATAATGTATGTATTGGTAATGCCTGGTAATAAATAGTTATCATAAAGAAAAATATAATTACACTGAGTGCGCACGATTGTGCTGCGTTGTCACTTTGGCATAATTTTCTAGACACTGTTAAGCTTTGTTTACATGATGCGGAGGAATATCCTAGAAGTAGAACTTCAGTAGGGCTTCAGAGAATTAGGAAGTAACCAGTAATGGTTCATAGTTTCAGATTTAGACTATACTGCATATTGTGTTCTTCCTCTTATGAAGTTGTTAATTGCAGATAGACACAGAAATTTCCACACTTAATGGCGTTTAGCACTGAACGACAGCCTACAAAAAAAGGCGTTCATATTATAAATCATTACGAACAAATTTATAATTTTATGCTCCATCAAGCGTTTAAATTGCTGTCTCTTTCTGGAAAAGATGCCGACGTGGCGCGACTGTGCTAAGGACTGAGGTGTCTGGCGATTGCTATTGGCTGCACTGCGCTGTGCAGACAGCAGTTTTACCAACCGCTGCATCAAATAACTTTGGTTCAACCGTGTGGATGTTTCCCCTCTAACATGGATTATTCCACCAGTTCACGTGATATTTTAATTTATTTTATTTCTGTACAAATATGATTTAACTTTTCAAAAAAGGTAATTTTTCAACGTCTCATTCGGTGATGCGAGGTTAACTGCTATTGAACGGACGGCTTCAGTAATGTACTTACACGAAGGTACATTCAAAATTATACACTATCACGACACCACCACAGAGTGAGTAGAGAGATTTGGGCGGCTCTTAAAATCGAAGCCTTGAGAGCCGATGTGGGTGAGTCGAGGTGAGTATGTATCAGAACCAGAATTGATGGCAGGGAGAAAAGGGAGTACCCCGATAAAACCCGCCCACATTCGAAATTTTTATATGTGTTATTTAACAATCGCCTGTTTAGACGGCTCTTAAACTAAGTCCTAAGAGCCGATGTGGGTGAAGCGAGGTGAGTGTGGAGCAGCGCCGGAAGGCAAGGCTGGAAGAAACGGGAGATTCCCAAGAAAACCCGCCAACCAGCGGCATAGCCCGGCACGATTCCCACGTTCAAAACTCCCGGGGGTGTCCCCACCGGGAATCGAACCCGGTTCACCCTGGCGAGAGTAGGGCGGTTTAACCAGTACGTCACCGCATCCCCTTGAAACTAAGAGAGTTACGTAGGTCTGGTTTCTAGAAATAACGTATTTATACGAGACGCATCAGAAAGACGTAGGTGAGTGGAGTCACGAACTCTAAGGCATTTCATTCGTTATCAAATCTTACTCCAAAATAAAAAATCCTATAAAATTACTTTTTATATGCAGTAAAAAACCCGCATAGTGAAAAGTGAACATACTTCGTAAACTTGTTTAAACCGGAATTACAGGAAAAGTAACCAGCAAATTTACGGAGAGGTTTTGTGAATGCAGTTATGGTTCTATGAAATTGACGAGAAAGTATGTTATTGGAAAAAATAAAACAATGAGTCCATTATTTTTTTGGAGAGTTCTAAACGATTTCTTACCAGCACTTTTCTGTGAAATCACAGAGCAAAATTTTTGACGGTGTATGACAGTATTTTGTTTGTTTCGGTATTGTTTGGAAAGGGCTGAAGGCTTATCAGGGGACGGCTTACAAACAAACCTATGACCTAACTTTGCTTTACCTAGGATTGGAACCCAGAACCTCCTGCACCGGGGACAGGCTGCGTACCGACCGACTGCCCTGCGGGAGGTCGGCTGTAGGACAGCGAGAGCGTGTTCCAGGTAGCGCAAGCACGGAGTCGCCGTATGAGCATAGGAAAGTAGGCTTGTTGACATTAGAAGACTTG
>NQII01014769.1:5791-17294 GCA_002778355.1 Clitarchus hookeri | reverse complement strand
TAGTTCACTCTACTACTTTGCGAGTACGTACCACGCTCTTTTTTTGTAGTAGAGATTAACGTCTCGTCGCTATTGGGATCAATTCATATGAAACCAGTTTCTCGGAAACTAAAACGGGCTTGTATTAAGGAACTATGCCGGCATTCACATGGAGTGATTTCACAAATCCACGTAAAACTGAAATCAGGAAGGCCGGATTAAAAATACCTGGCGTATTAAAATTATTTTCTGTTGTATGCAAATGCAAGTAATTTTAAGGGTAGATACATTAGAGGAATTATTCACCATGAAGAAACATGCATTGACCCAAAGTTTGGCATTTATTTGGAAAGTTTTGTTGTATGTTTGGATATAATACAAATGTTAATAGAAATTTGGCGCAAAAAAATATACCGGAAAAATCTATCTACCACAAAATTTTGCCTAATTTAGACTATTTCAGCAATTCACAGAGAAAAAATATTTAAAATCAGAACATGCTAGAAATCACAGCGAGTGCAATATTTATAACTTAAAATGGTTTGTTGATGCAAAAAGTTGGTTATCTGACTGTCAGTAACTAGTATTTTTTTTTCGGGTCAACTTTGTGTAACCAGCATTTTACGCGTTAAGTATAAAATAATTGTTATGAATTAAAAAGTATACTTATAATATATTTAATAAAACATTAATGATTCCAGGATGGGAGAATTTTTATCTTTTAAACAAGACAATGATGGAAATTACACTATTGGTAATAGGATTTTACTTGTATTATAGGCCAATATTTTGTGACCGAAGTTATGCGAGCAGATCTTGTTGATTAATAGTTGGTTACTTTTGGCCAACATCGTGGAAAAAAACATTATTTTAAAAACATAAAATTTTTTTTAATGAAATCGGATTATCTTTAAACTGTGTTCGGTTTTAAAGTGTTTTGATAATGTTGAATACGTGACGGCCACCTTTTGTTGTGAAAGTGACAGCTTCGTGGACTTATATATGACTTAAAGGTAAACAATTCATTGTAAGTATTTCTGTCTTTTCAACTTCCTGGTGCAACTTACTTCTCTCCCATAGTCGATTACGTGAAATCATAACAGCACTCACTGAGAACGACAATCTTAGTATATCGAATAATGTTAGTGATCACAAAATGGTTTTACAAATACAAAATTTTCATTTTTTTTATTTGTTTTAGTTTTAATGTAAATCCTTAAAAACATAATGGTATGTTGCTTATTGCGTGTTTGTAATTGGTAGGTACGCCTATTCAATTGTCTGCCAAACACGATTAATAACATAAATTTAATAATTCTTTCTGCAAGTAAATTTAATAATTATTTGTATTGGACGTTATTTGTTAAAAAATAGTTTACATTCGAATATGCAAAGCTAATTATTAAAGTAAAATGAAAAGGTTTAGGCCGATGAAAAAAAAATCGCCTATTTAATGTTTGATGAATGGATAAATTTTGATTATAAGCAGGTCTATGCACGTAAGGCCAAAATTTATTTTCCAAACATATTTCAGACTTTGTATAATGTTTGGTGGAAATTTGGTGCCCAGTTAGAAAAAAATAAATTTAAGTAACTTGTGACTTTCGAAGGAACTGTGGCGGAAACAGTAAAATGTTTGAAGATAACATTTTGCATTTTGCTGTTAAGGGTATAAATATGTTATGTTTGAATAATTTTGTATCTTCAATCTTAACTAAATAAATGCTACCCAATTTCCCACATTACTGACTTTAATTAAAATTTAAAAAACTGAGTATTATAGTGGATAGGATATAACACTGTTAANAGCGGGGCGGCGGGTCGCTAAGGTTCAGTTTGCCGGTCGCGGTGCACGTTCCGCGCGACCTTGCGGGGCACCCGGGGGAGTTGCGGGGAGTTAATTCCCCGAGGCGCGTGTGGCTCGCGAGCATACCCCATCTGTGGTGCGGCGGGCGGTCGGCGATGTGCTCCGGTCAGGAATGTCATCAAGCGGACATGACGTCGCTAGCAAGGCCCCGGGACTGCGGTTCCACCACCCACACAGCGCAACTCCAACACCCTCCGCGTCCTTGTCTAAATTGTATTCCAAAAAATTAACAGATAATTACGAATTTTAATAGTTTCATACGGTACACATCCCATATGAAAAAAATTTAAGAGTGGAGTGGAGATATTTCGATGTCTCTTAACAGCATAGTCTTGAGAGCCGATGGGGGTGAAACATTGTGAGAATGCTAGGGTGGGGGAAGCATCGTCCGGCACGACTCCCACATGCAAAAATCCGAGTTCAGCCCCGCCGGGAATCGAACCTGGTTCACCTTGGCAGGAGGCGAGTAGTCTAACCGCTACACCACCATGGCCACCAAAATTAAAATAAATCTATCTCTTCTCTATTTAATATTAAAACCTAATACCAACTCGTATTCAAGAATGACAAAACATATTAGGAAGTGAGTTGTGAAGCATCGATTTGTATTTAGCATTGATAAGAGTGAAACCCCTAACTCAAGCGCCTAATATGCAAACATACATGGGGTGATTTTTCAAAGGTTTTATTGAAAAAGTGCGAAGATACCGCGAATAGACAATATTATCAACAACCACTCACTCGTTAGGACTTTATCATTTGACGCTGTTTCCATAAGGATGCAGTGCAGACTATTAAAGCCACTTTACGTGTGACGTACCAGATAAGTTATAGGACGCTGACCGAGAGGGTTAAGTACTCTGTGATCGGGAGCTTCACTTAGCATCTCACTCTTTCTTCAACAAATGTAGGAAAGTTAGCATACATCTACAGAAAAAAAAATACTATTCGTGCTATCTCGATACGCGTAGACACTGATGTAAGTTCGCAAACAATGTATCATAACTAGGGCCACCTGTTTTTCGCTAAAAGAATTATGCGAAGGCTGGTCTTCATTAGCCTACGCTCAAGTATGCAAATTTCCTTTGTATATTGGCTGAGTGCCTTTGCGAGAGGACATTTTCTGCCTGACCAAGGCAATCAGACACAAGTTACTCCAACACTGAACGAAACGTTCCTGATTCGCTAGTAGATACCTCAGTCGCTTTGACAAGTAAAATCAGCCAATCACGACAGTGGTTCTGAACTAACATGCTTTGGAGTACAAGGAGTCGTGGGATCTTCTCGCGGAAAATTAGGTGCCCCAAATTACAGCGCAAGAGAATTGTCGAAATGTTACCACTGACTAAAAAATCGCTGCAGGGCGTGCTACTAAATGGCTACACTCTCGACCGTTGGCAGAAATCGGACGAGCGTTCAACTAAACGGCGTAGTATCTTTTACAGCTTGAATTTTTTATTTTTAGAAATCTTCGTAATTACATTTTGTAGCCGGACATTAGAAATAAAAGTTTAACGTGCACTAAAAGACAAATTAACCTATTTTTTGAAGTTTTCACGGTTTTAGATATCAATATTTTCCCATGTGGTTTCAGACAGAATGTTTTCCAAGTGGGACAGAAATTATTAAATATTGAGGAAACCCTTGATTACTGTTGTGAAACGGATCACTTAAGAAAAAAGCTGGATTTCGAAATAACTGTTGATACGTTCCGAGTGCCTGACAAGCTTGGTTTTTAAATACTGAATACTGAAATTAAGTTATGGAGGAACATACGTAAAATAAAGATGGCAGAGATGCTTGATAATTAATAACGATAATTTTACACGTTGCTAACCGTTTGTTTAACACACCTTCCGATTTGGTTATAAAAAACTGGCGCCGATTATATCAAATACAACATGCGCTGTACATTGTTTCCTAGGTTTGAGAACTTCTTAAGCACAGAATACTGGAAGAATATACAAGTGAAACGGCCATTTTTACCGCTAACTCAAGCCGCGCTCTCTAGTAAAATGGTGACACCTACCAGCAACATGGCACAATCTTATACTAAAGCCCTACAAACGCTGCTCCCGATCGTAAAACCATGATTACCGTAACAAGTTAAAAATGAGTGAGTGAAGAGATTTGGGCAGCTCTTTACATCGAGGTCATGAGAGCCGATGAGGGTGAAGCGAGGCGAGTATGGAGCAGCGCCAGAATGTTAAAAGGGGGGGAGGGGGGAGATTCCCCGAGAAAACCAGCCGATAAGCAGCATCGTCCGTTACAACTCCCACATGCGACAGTCCGGGAGCGACCCCGCTGGGAATCCAACACGGTTCGCCTTGATGGGAGGCGAGTATTGTAAACACTACACCACTGCGGCCGCTAAGAGAAATGAAATAGTCTTGTTGACTCACCTCACTGTACGCGAGCTCGCAGACGAAGACAATCCACCAGATGGAGAGAAAGTTCATGGAGAGGTAGAGAAAGCTGCTGCATAGTTGAGGCCTGCTTGTGTACTCCGTGGCGGTAGTGGCGACGTCTCCCTTCGTCAGCATCACCACCAGGATCTCGTACAGGGTGTAAGTGATGGTGATAAACTTCGACGCGAAGTGCGTAAGCACCTGAGCTGAGTATGCTGAATTGATGTCATCCGCCAGGTCGCACATGGCGTTATGGGCCCGAGCGACAGAGGACAGTTCTTCTGTAATGTCAGACGCTCTTGGCCTCACACGTACCATCGTCACACGTGGCGTGTCACTTTTCTTGTTCGTGTCATTCGGCGAACCCTCGCGTACTTCGACGCATGCCAAAGACCTCAGATTCTCGTTCATTTGACGAATAAGAACACGCAGAAGGAATACGAAGGTGGTGAACTGGAATATTATGACGTAGCACGAAAGTTCGCAATTAACTCCAGCCAGAAATGCTGCCGTTTCCATCGGCGTATTCATTGCAGGTATTTCACATCCACGATAGCAAGTATAAGCAAATGCTAACACCGTCATCTGTCCTGCCGCTAACTTTTTTACTGAACATCCTAATGCGGTTGAGTAGGGAATTAAAGACAATTTATGGAGAATGTGACATATTGCTTTGCCACGAAAAAATGTAGACATGTAAATAACCATATACGAACTTATAAAACCTGCAAAACTAATAATCAACACACTCTCGTACACAGAAAAATAGCAAATTCTATGTAGTGTTTGCAAGAAAGCAGAGAATATCAGCCAAAGGCAGGTAATAAAAAACGTAGCTCCATAAATATAAAGATATGGGGATGCTGTAAAAAATCTGAAATCAACGTTATTTTTGAGGAAAGGGAAAATCCCAAGAATTCTCGATAAAGATAAAAGTGGTTCAATTGATGTTATAAAGTCTCGAGGCTCTAAATTTTTTTTTATCTTCAACACAAACATGGTTGTGGTATGCAACACATTAAAAACAGACGAGTATTAAATATCAAAGCTTTCTCACAAAATTTTCCCTTCACTTCTAAACAATTCCGCCTGGTTCCTGTGAAATACGACGCTCTTCTGTGGTAGTATTCGTTCGATTTATTTGGAACAGAAACTTACATGCTGCTCTACGCAACAAATAAAATATTCACCTTTGCCATTCATTCTGAACGCATTACATAATTGAACATGCCACTCTATTGCCAGCAACATCACGTTATTGATCAACAGTGCCGCCATGTTCAATTATTATAAAGTGCTCTGTTAATCGAGATGGGTGGTGTCCACTGGAAAATTACTTCATGCTTTTAAAACCTTCTTAATTTGCTTCCTCGTTTCATTCGTTCACTTGGATTAAAAATGATGGGCAAATTTGACTGTCTGGAGTGAATGCAATTTGTTTAATGAAGTCCTTCCGTCGTCATGCAGAAGTAATATACATTTTAAAAAATGAACATTATGTCAAGAAATCACTTTTAACATAAAGTTTATAAAAAAGTTAAGAATCTGAGATTTGACATGTCTCAGTAGTACAGTGGCTAACATGCTTTCCTAATAACAAAGGTAGTTTGGATTCGATTGTCCTTGAAATACTATAAGTGAAATTGCCAAGTTTTCATGTTGAAGTGTATTTATGTATGTGCCACGTAATTTACATTATATAACGTCATTTAGAGGTATACTTAAATAAAATTACGTATACGTATAGTGACATATATGCTACACATAAGATTTTTCGTATTCAGTAAACAGCGTCGTCTCGGTGAACTTTTTTTTATATTGTATATTAACTTGGTTAACTATCAGGTAGTATCCTGCTGTGATCGATCGTTAAAATGATGATTTTAAAGTCCAAGCAGGCTTAAGAATGTAACTTAATACCTCAAAAATCTGTTCGATTATAAATTTCCGCATAAAACAAAGAGAATATGTGTATATACATACAAATATACACGAAAAAGTGTCTTACATGACTGACAGATCCACTTATAAACGCACAACCCAAGTAGTGCTGTACATAAAAACATTGAATTTTAGGAGTGTCTTCGTCTTAAGTTGTAAGTACTGTGACGGCCTACGCACATCAAAACTACGCGTAAGTTCACCTCGCCTTAGGTTACTGCTTCTACATGAGGGTCGTGGACATGGCTTACCTCTGGTGCGACGGGACCCGCTCTACTGACCACCTCGCTGCTGTGGCCGGCATGACTGCTGGATGACACGTGGCGCGCTAGTGTGCCGCTTCGAAGCCTCACCTGCTGCCCCTTCCCGCCCCCTGCGTGTCACCATGACAACGTGACGCCGGCCAGCCATGACGTCCCCAGGGGGCGTTTCTGCTCCGGGATCGTCGGAAATTGTTCCAGAAGACGACGAAAATTTGTATATAAGGCTTGTGTTTTCCCCTTCTCGGGGAGACAGGCCAAGGACTATATTGGAGAAGGAAATGCTGTTCCTTGATTTTAGGGGGGGCGGGGGCTCTGCAGACTTTATATTTTCATAATTTGTAAACAACAATAAATATATATGTAAATTGAAAATTCTTTGTGAGGAAACAAAAGTCATGGGATTTTATTTAATTAATTTTAAATAGATTTCGTAATTCCATATTGGGAATAAATATTTTTCTATTCCAGAAAAAGGGGGAAATTTATTTTTGTACTTACGTTTTCTTTTATTGTGCAAACTCATAATGAATTATTCCCTTTGATGACACACTAACTGGGGGTCTCAATTCCTTGAAAAACAAACATCTTCCTAAGGAAACAGAGACGGAGACATATTTACATGTTGGCAGAAACCGTCACCTGTAGATAGAAAAACTGCGCCACTCTGCTTCGTCAGGGCGGTCAGTTGAAATGGGTAATCAATTTAGGAATTTTGAATTTATTGAAAATGGTTTGGGTTTGCTACAGTGGTAAAGAGAGTGAACGTAGTCGTGGTGCATCGAAATAATTTGCAAAATGACTTCTACAGGAGCCGTTCGTACTGCCTGGATCCAAACTATGGGAAAAGAATACCTGCAGAAAGTGCTCACCGATGCGGGTGTAACCTACAAACTGGAGGACGGAATTGAAGTTTTTTACCACCTGATGCGGGAGCCGGTGAAGAAAGGAGGAGTTTCTGGCCAACTAGAGGGTGAGTCTAATCCAATCAGCGTTTTTGAAAATCTGAAATATCTTCGCAATAATCTGAACGATGGGTTAGAGGTAGTGCGCAGTTTAAATTTAGGTGCGGTAGGAAAATTGCTCGTTCAAATTGCCAAAGTAGTTTCATTTAACACCTGTGAAATATCATAATGTTTAAAGTACTGCCATAATGTTTGAAGTACCCGAATCCTTGCAGAGTGTGGTAGGGCAAGCTATCAATGAGCGTATGTCCTTTCGCGAATTTTGTCAGGCTATCTTACGGCAAACAGATACTCCAGAAGCCATTTCACACCATCGTGTGAAAATTTTAGAATGATTTCAGCGTCCTGGAGAATCAATGCAACATTTTGTAAATTAAATGATTGTATGGGCAGAAGTTCTGGGTTTGCCATGTGCGGAAGCAAATTTGGTAGAAATTATGTTTTTTAACTTGTTGCCTGAAAATAGTAAGTTCTCAACATTTGATATAATGCCACAAATGTTGCACGATTGTTAGCTTTAGAAATTCAAGTGGAATTAACCATTGGCGATTGTAAGCAAAAGGTGGACAAGGAAGTAACACCTAAAAAACAGTGTCAAATTTGTTTTCGGTCAAACCATCGGTCAAACCATCCGAGGGCAAAATGTTTTTTATTAAAAATCCAAAAGGGAGAAGGAAATTCCGTGCAGGTTAAGCTGAGACAGAGATGTCAAATTTGTTTTCTGGTAAATCACACAAAGGAAAACTATTTTCATAAAAAGGCCAAAAGTGACAGAAAGGTAGTGCCGCCAGGAAACGGGGACCAGTCGGACGTAAAAGAAATGTCCGATGCTCAAAAACCGGTGAAAATGGTAATTTGTTACTGTTACGGTAATCCTGGTCACCTGCAATTCAAATGTCCGTTGCGAGGAAAACCTGCGGGATAGGGTTCAGTTTCAAACACTAATTTGTGTAATAGGAATGGCTTGTTGTATGTTCCATTAATAATTGCGCATTTAACCATGTCTGCTTTCGTAGATTCGGGTGCCTCTGCGTCTCTTATAAAACATGAAACTTGTAATAAAATCATGCGTGAATTGCCATTTGGTACCGTACAATTAAAAAGGGAAGAAAGTGTTGTATTTTCCGTAGCAGACGGAGGATTGATGAAATCAAATGTTGTCGCAATGATAAAAATAAAAATTGAGCAATTTTCATGAAAAATGCCTTTTCGTGTTTTTTTTTATTTATCATATGGCGTGATATTGGGTACTGATTTTTTGGGCAGCATCCACGCATGTATTGACGTAGCAAGAAAAGTGCTGAAATGTAGTTTTTCCCCTGAGACTGTTATAGAGTTAAAAGCCCAGCCTTCTCGATGTCGAAAAATTCAGTCGTTAAGAACATTCTGAAGAGATAGTACAGGCATTAGAGCAGTTAAAACAGAATATAGTGACGTGCTTACGTCAAAAGTAGGGCTTTGGAAAGATATTCCTGTTGTTTTGAAATTAAAAGATAGCGAGCCTGTAGTGTGCGTGCCGTACCGTGTGTCCGCGCCCAAAATGCAAATCTTTAAGCGGTTAATTAATTATTCAAAGGAACAGAGAATCGTGGAGGAATCCACTAGTCCGTATACAAGCCCGTATTTTTTGTTACAGGAAAAAACACCAGGTCAATATCGGTTAATATGTGATTACAGAAAGTTTAATACAAAATTGTATGTTGATCCATATCCGGTACCAGTTATGGAAACTGTTTTCCAACACTTGCAAAGAGCTAAATATTTCACCATATTGGATTTGAATTCTGCTTTATTACAGTGCGAGTTAGATCCACAAAGTGGAGCGCCATTAGCGTTTGTACCCCTTGGGGGTTGTACCAGTAGACGCGTCTGCCCACGGGGGTAAATTCCTGGCCCCAATGTATGTGCCGAGTGTTGAATCACGTGTTAGGACGGTACTTGTATGAGTTCGTCTTTACATGCATTGATGACTTGTGCGTGTACGGTGACACGTTGGAGGAACACATTAAACATTTGCGGACAGTGTTAGACGCGCTAAGGAATGCTAGCCTGACGGTGAACCCAGGAAAAATTAGTTGGGTACAACAACACGTGCGATATCTCGTGTTTATTATTTCGGAGTGGAATTTACGCACTGATCCTGAAAAAATTAAATCTGTTGTTAATTTCCCACATCCTAATATTATAAGAGTTGTAAATAGATTTTTAGGAATGGTTGCCTTTTATAGTAAATTTACTCCAAATTTTTCTGATCTTACAAAATCATTATATCATTGAAAAGAAAAATATATACCTTTTGTGTAGAACGCGTAACAATAAATCACTTAAAAAAATTTAAAATAAATGTTAGCTAATCCTCATGTCATGGATTTGCCAAATTTTTCTGAAAAAGTTTTGGGGCAAGTATGAATCTCAAAAGAAAAACGGGCATTTTGTGCCGATATCATACGCCAGTAAATTATTAACTCGGACAGAACGGAAATTTACGATCTATAAAAAAGAGTGTTGAAGTTGTATATGGGCAATGGAAAAGTGTTCAGATTATTTAGATCACGCTCCGTTTACTTTATTTACCGATAACCAGGCTCTCAGCTGGTTGTTAAAATCACAGAAGCCAGCTGGTCGATTGGCACGTTGGCTAGTGGGTCTTGCTCGGTTTAAATTTACCGTGCAACATATCAAGCGAATCGATAATTCTATAGCGGACGTGCTGACACGCATGTATTGCGAAGACGAGTTCGAGGCAGTGGAAAATGGGGCCACTGTCGATAGTCTGCTGTCTGATACCGTTTCTGCTAAAGTTTTTTGCAAAAGTTTCCCAGTGCTTTTACTGATATAAAAGAACATTAAAATTGTGACATGGAATGTAAATAAAGATTGTCTGAAATAAGAAATGTAAATTCTTGTTACGTTGTTTATAAAGGATTTCAGGGAGAATTGACAAAAAGAGGCAAATTCAGAGTTTTTGTACCGGAAAAACTAAGGGCAATGGTTTTGAATGAAATATTATCATGAATACTTTTATGGGGGACACGTAGTACGGGATAAAACAATAACCTGTGTATTAGAATTTTTTACGTGGCCAGGATTTCGCAACGATTCAGAAAATTTGGTCACGTGTTGCGATGCGTGCCAGCATGAAAAACCGAAAAACAAAAAAGGAGAAGGGTAATATGCCGGTACAGAGAAATCGTTTCCTTGGGAGCGCATTTATTTTTATGTGATGTGCCCGTTGCCCCTGAGTTTATATATAGGTATATATATGTGTGTGTGTATATACAATATATAAACATATACGTACATATCCTTGTTATCATAGGCAGTTTCAGAAAAATTTGTTTATTTTTTCCGTTACGTACCATAAAGGCAGGATAAATTTGTGAGGTAGTTATGTAGAGATTATATAGTGTTTTTGGCTCGCCCTTGTTTGTAGTAACTGATAATGCAACGTATTTTCTTTCTCAAGACTTCAGAGATTTAAATTTTATATGTGGGGGGGGGGGGTAAATTAGTGCAGACTGCCCCGTACCATCCTCAGGCAAATTTAGCAGAACGGGTGAATCGTAACATTGAAATTGCCTCACGTAGTTTTCATTCTGATACGCAACGTCACTGGGATGACGTTTTGTATTTACTTTTTCTGTGTTTAATTAATTTAGTCATAGTGCTCATTAATATGCTCCATCCGAGGTATTTTTCGGAAGACGTTTTATGCACCCGCTAATAAATGTGTGGTCGCCCCATAGCATTTGTCTGGAGAATATGAGTAACAAAAGGTTGGAAGAAATATGGGCAGACGTGACACGTAACTTAATTACGTATCGCCAAAAAATGGAACAAAAGAGTAATGTTTCATATAAAGATTTAAACTTTAAACCAAGTGATTTAATTTTAGTTGAGGCTCATCATCTCAGTTCAAAAATTGATTTTTTAGTGCTAGGCTAGCCGTGAAATGGCGCGACCCGTACCATATAGTTAGGTTCCTTTCGCCCGTGACAGTATTGATTATTGATCCACATTCTCCTAACAAATCTGAAAATGTTCATATTTACCAGTGTAAAAAAATATTATGTACCCCCAAAT
>NQII01014768.1:16456-29015 GCA_002778355.1 Clitarchus hookeri | reverse complement strand
TATAGATTAAGAGTTAAGTATTAAATCATGCCGCCGAGATCAAAATAGTATTAGTTAGCTTGTTGGTAAATAAGCGAAAACCCATTTATTCTGGTAGTGTAAAAAAATTACTCATGTTGGCATTTAGCAACTTTTTGTTTCCAACACTTTTCGGTTACCAAAACACAGTTAACTGTCGTTGACGTTTCCAACTTTTCTCACCCATGCGTTTGGCTACCAAAAATAAAATTCTTTTGCTTGTGAAAATTCTGGCCGTCACTGGTTTNGGCTAGATGTTGAATACTTGGATTTTCCGTAGTCACGTGTGTTTTTTCAGTGGTGTGTTCTGGGATGTGTTACGTAACTGTGAAACACAGAGCTGGACGTTGTTTAATCGGTGCAAGTGCTAAAGTATTCTTACAGATAACTTTTGATAAGATTTTAATACGAAAAGATTTTCGGCTGAACAACTTGAGTTCTTTAGCGTCGCGATGTAGAAAATGGGAACTGAATATATTGCCTTCTAATTTGCCAACTCTTGAACTCGAAATGAGACTATAGATTAAGAGTTAAGTATTAAATCATGCCGCCGAGATCAAAATAGTATTAGTTAGCTTGTTGGTAAATAAGCCAAAACCCATTTATTCTGGTAGTGTAAAAAAATTACTCATGTTGGCATTTAGCAACTTTTTGTTTCCAACACTTTTCGGTTACCAAAACACAGTTAACTGTCGTTGACGTTTCCAACTTTTCTCACCCATGCGTTTGGCTACCAAAAATAAAATTCTTTTGCTTGTGAAAATTCTGGCCGTCACTGGTTTTTACCAACTTTTGTTAGCAACACATTTCATTCAGCAGTGTGACCGTCGCTCGGTTTGAACAATTTTTGTTACCAACAATTTTCGGTTCGCAAAAGACATTTATTTCAGTAGCGGAAAATCGCTGCTCATGTGCTACAGCAAACATTAAGACAACTGAAGTAGAAGCTCGCATGCTAATGTGTGCTGTACACTGTAAAAATATTTCGTACTTTTTCAAGATAATCTTTTGTAGAACGACGAATTTTCTTTAAAGATGTGCAAAATGCATATTTGTAATATTACAAATTTTACCCTTGAATTTCAACTAACATTATGAAAAAGTGGAAATAAAATTATATTTTTTTGTCCTAGAAAACAAATGTGATAAACAAATTAGAGAAAAATATAAATATAAAATAATTCACAGAAAAAACTCATTGCTGCACCTTTTCGGCTCAGAGACGCGATCCCACGTGCATATCACCTAGTCTTCTTCACACTTATAACCACTTAACCAACTTGACTTGCGAAATATAGAGTTATTTTTATAGTATTTACGGTTACGTATTGACTAAACAAGAACATAAAGTTGTCTTCATTGTTTTGTTAGGATTATTTGAGTTGTTTTAAGTGTTTCACGTTATTTACGCTTACATTATGTATCTTTTGTGCAATTTTGTGGCATTCTCTCTCTAACCTATTTTGTTCTATACATTTTTTGAATTGAGATTTTGGTAGCAAATTCCTTCCTTTTTTTTTTGGCAAAACCCCATCGTCTTTCCTTAATTATTATGGAAATAAATATATATTTTTATGTAAATTTGTTTCCCTTTTAATATTTATTGGATCGTGTTAAAGATTGGTATAACCTTAATTTGAAAACGTGTTTGAAACTTGTAATTGCGAATGCAATAAGCAGTAACAAAATGATGTGACTATTCTATTTTCAGTATGTTTGTTGCTCTTAGAGTAGCGAACATTTTGGGCTGCCTCTACTTAACCTGTGTCACACCAGATGGCAGAACTTGTGTACTTTATAGTTTAATGTTTTGATGTTATTTTACGTTATATGTTTATAATATTTTTACAATAATTAATATTGTAATCTAAAGTTAAAAATAATATACACTTTGTTATGACTCTTGGTAACTTTGGTGACAGCGACATGGTGATTCGAGATGTATCGATGGATCATGCCGTGTGTATCGGAATGACCCAAGTCTTTTTTTTTTGTTAGTAAAAGAAAAGTGTTGACTCGACCTTCACAACACCTTTTCAAGGTGTAACGAGGCATTTATTTTTGCTGCTTGATTATCTTCTAACATAATGTTATGATAATTGCATACACCGCTCACGGGCAGTCCGAGTTTTGCCCGGGACTTCTACCCGCAGCTGACCATGATGTAGAGCACACCTTCCTGGTGTGTGCCATGGTCTAGCTGTGTGATGGGACCTTGAGCTGGTTCTTATTCTTTCCGCTTATGTGCTGGAGTCCGGACCAGCGCTTGGCCGGCAAATTAATGTCAGCTAAGATTTCTATTCACCTTTCTGCGTGAACACTTAACAGAGCAAACCGTCATGGCTGCCCGTTTTCTCGTCTCCTTTGGAATTATGACCTAACCAGAAAAGCTTGGAAAAACAAATGAAAACAATTTTCAAGTGATAAAATTATTATTTTTTAATAAAAAGGTTTCTGCAAATTGTCCTAAATTATTACAAGTAGTTTTAATATTCATGGGTGCACCCACATAACAGTAAATGCATAAGTACTCGTGACACTCATGTAGTCGTGTTTAGGGTGTTTTTTGCTTTGGTTTTGCGCCCTTATTGGGGCTTTGTGGGCACTTCGGTATCCACATCCAAACTTGAAAAAAAAAAAATATATTTACATGATTTTATTTCTGAGTTTAGATGCTTATTTTTAATTATTAAATAATTAAATGAAGATAAATTAAATTGCCATAACATCTTCTTGTGAACTAGCACACGGCTAAATATGTGATAATACTCTTTCTATTTTGGATACATGTGCTTAAAGCCTACTTTTCTGTCATTAAGGTTTTTCCATGATGGTATAAAAGGTAAGACGACTTGTTAGGGTTCGGCCCTGTGTTTTAATCTTTCTTTATCAAAAAGGATCGCGCTGGTTTTCTGCTCGCGTGATCTTTTAAGCTGTTTTCCAACACTTCCCCTCATGACGGCTTCTCCCGGTGGTACATGTTGGGTTATGCATTGTTTAATTTTAATATTTTAGTGTGTTATTGTTTTGTGTTTTGTTTTAATGATGCCGAGTATAGTAGTACCGGAGTACCTTCTCAAGGACGAATTGTCCTATGAGTTAAAATTACGTGGCATATAGCCTACAGAATTTGACGTGGTTGATTTGCGAAAAACATTGTGTAGTGCCCTTCAGGTAAATGTGCCCACAAAAGTACCTAGTTACACGGTGAATGTCGTAGAACAAGTGGCGGTACCGAGCGACACGGTGAATGTCGTAGGACAAGTAGCAGTACCTAGTGACACGGTGAATGTCGTAGAACAAGTGGCAGTACCTAGCAACACGGTGAATGTCGTAGAACAAGTAGCAGTACCGAGTGACACGGTGAATGTCGTAGAACAAGTGGCAGTACAGAGTGAAACGGCAAATGTCTTAGAACAAGTGGCAGTACCGAGTGACACGGTGAATCAAGCCGAAAACAAATTGCGTGTATTTACTACACACACGATGAAAGTGCTGCGCCATGCCTTACTGAACAATTTAATGTTTTTACCCTTTTTGCTCCTTCCACATCCGAGACCCAAAATCCGAAATTTGGCTTACCCAACACAGTAACTTTTTGCACCATCAGTCCTCAACTCACTGCTCCTGCCCCTGGAATTTCTGCTGCTATTACTTCAACAGCGCAAATGTTTGGCCCCACTTCTGATTCTGTTTATGTACCCAGAGTGAACATGACTCCTGCTGTTTACCCATATATGCACCAGGCACCCTCACCTGTTTTTGGAAAGATTCCCCACCCTCTTGAGCTTATGTAAGGAGATTTTCCTATCACCAATAGTCTAGATGTAACCAAATTTTTAAAAATTATTGTTTATTTGCACCAAAGTAATACTCTACCTGAACCTCAGTTGTTGGAGGTTATTTTCTCTTTTACTCAGCGACCCCTAAGTGAATGTACCCAACAAGTCATTGCCATTAAATAAACTTCCAAACCTTCTTTCTTAGTGTAGAGCTCTTTTATTATAATTTGGTACTGCTAACCTTATTTCGATTGATATGTCACAACGTGTGTCGCTATTGAACTGGCTCCTCATTTATTTCAAAGAACGAAGAAAATTCCGTCAATTGCAGCTATATTAGTAAACTTGTTTATTTTAATTTTTTGATAAGAACAAAGAAAAATACTCGTTATATAGTCTTATCGTGGTTTCTTCACACTTTTTAAATCAAACCTATGAAAAATCACCCCATGGATGACTTTTTTCGTTGTATACCAAATATATCATGCGTCGCAATAGTTTTATACTCCTGTTAACATAAACGTATCTTACTTGTTGTTAAACTGAACTTTTACTTACGCTCTATGTACAAATTATAATATTTCATTTATTACTAATGTAAATAAAAACACGGAGAAAATAGGTGTGTTGGTAATGTCTAGTAAGAAATAGTTTTCATGAAAAATATTATAAAACTGAGTGCACTCGAATGCGGTGCGTTGGCCCTTTGTTGTTATTTCCTAGACTTGGTTAAGCTTCGTTGCACGAGGCGGAGGAATACCGTAGAAGTATAACTTTAGCAGGGCTTTAGAAAAGTTGGAAGTAACCGTGAATGAACTATAACGCACTTACACAGCCAGTTTACATAGAGGAAGAAATAGATGGTTTTGATCGAAACGAGTTCGGAGACGATGCAGCCTTGCGCAGAGCTGAACATGTTTTGACGTGAAGATAGTTCTGAATCCCGCATGATCGCGGCCATAGTGTCGTGGTTCATGCCATTATTTTGGGCGCAGTTGCCAAATTGCAAATCCCTAGCACGAACGAGACAAAAACAACGCGCTGGCGAAAATCGGAACTGGCAAGAAGGTACCCCCTGCATCAAACATTGTTCCGAAAAATGTTAAGTGATGTAGGTAGAGGTCCCAATTCGTATTTTTGACTGGGGATTCTGTGAATTATTTTTTCCAAGTGACTTTACATCTTCGTAACAAGGATTTGTCGATGAAGTTCCTTCAAATAAACCCTCTCATATGCTTACATAATTGGTTAAGATATCGCTTATCCTCGGTTCGTAAAAGTAAATAAGGATAATAAATAGTATTATTTTACTTCAACAGCATTGTTTGTTGATGTTGAGTAACGGGACACACGGCGTTTTTGGTGACAACTTAAGAGACGATGAGTGAAATGTTGGCGGTAGACGTTTCCACTGGCACGCTTGTGTAACGCGTTGCCTGTACACGCAGGCGGAAAAAGTTCGCTCTTCTCAGGTTTGCATACAACACTCCCCCTTTTTAAAACAAATATTTAAAATATCACCCTAAGACATGGCCGCCCACAAGGGGGAAGGGAGGCAGGCCAAAGAGGCATTTTGCTCCAGGCCCCCCGATGCCAAAGGGCCCCTAAAATTGCAAGCGACAGAATGCTTAAGGAGGTGTGGAGGGAAATGCCCGTCTACCGCAAAAGGTATTCTTTGGAAAAGGCTTCTTAGAAGGGCTTTTGTCTCCCTGGTTAGATGCGCCCACGACTTCTGAATAAGAAATTTTGCACGGTGACTCACAACTGCGTCAAATAGGAGGCCTCAAAAGTAGCTTTGCCCCAGGCCCCCAAAATCCCCTGGATGACCCTGCCCTAAGAATAACATGTTCAACTTGTTTTTAAATAACTTTTATACCACAAATATTTAACACTGTGATTAACATTAAAGTATTACATTTTTTTATCAAATGAAATTTTAACTTGGTATCTTCTATAACTTGTAATATTTATTTCGTATTAAATATGAATTACAAACGGCGAGAGCAGCGATGTGTTGGAAACGGCTATTTAAAACGTTATTGCAACCTAGTTTCTGGTATGCTATTTGTAAATTAAACGTTTCCTACTGAAATATTTACATTTTTAGGTGGCGCTGATGGAAACACATTTCATTATTACTTTTAAAAATATCAGCGCAAAATATTGTGGGTAGACAACAGTGTCCTGTATTTTGTCTTTTTTCTTCCNTTGTGGGTAGACAACAGTGTCCTGTATTTTGTCTTTTTTCTTCCGACGAAGAAACTTGAATGTTTACAGTAGATGTGACGGCGGGACGGTTATAAATCGGCAGTTGGCAGAAGTGGCGACATGACATGGCATGTTGCTTTTTGCTGAACGAAGTGTTAATTTTTTTTCTTGCGAAAAATACTTAAAAGCAGGAATAAATATACTGTGACGTGTGTCGTATTTACGAGTGAAATGGCCATTGTTAGTGTTTCGTCTCTGTCATGTCCATCACGTTGGGCCAGCGCGTGCGTGTGTGATTGCAAATATCGGACGTGCGAAATTTATACTTTTTAACCATAAACTGGCTTTATGACTAAATTACGTATTTCAATATCCCGTCTGTTTATCTGTCACAACTTTGTACCTTTACCCTAGGTGTTTGAAACACACGTGTGCAACATGCTTATGTTTAGATGATTTGAATGTTTGCCACAATCCTAACAGATTACTAAAGCCCAGCGAAAACATTTCAAATAAATAATATTAAAAAAAAAACCAGTAAAAACTAAGTATGCAAAGAAATATGAGCGGAATATAAGTTACGGTAGGCATGTTCACCACTATCCTTTAAATTTTCCGTTGCTACGTACAAAAAAAAAAAAAGAGATACCAGTTGCGTGCTTAAATTTACTGTATTTTCGTTGGACTGATTGTTCCTTCGTTTTGATATTTGCTCCACCTGAGGCCGTCCTTCAAACGAAATAACCCAACACACACCAGTAACAACAGGCTAAATGCTACTGTTACCCCCCTCCCCTCCTCAACTGTAACAGGGTAACAGACGCAGTCAATAAAAGAACGTTTTGCAGTAGAGAAGGCATGCCCGGTGTAGCATGGGCCAGTGGGACTATGGTGAGCGGAGATGTAGAAACTTTGTGGTGTGGTGTACGCACAGTTGTGGTGGACATGAGCGACTCGTATCTAGCGTGTGTTGTGTTCCAGTGAAGCTTATGCTACAATGGGCTGATGCTAACGGCTGAAGTCGATCGTCGCTCTCTGCGTGCTGCAATGAATGCTGGTCCTCTGCCGTCGAGCGTAGTTCCATTGACGTGCTATAGGTGGCAGGGCGATCGCTTTATTTACGTTCACTAATTTTTTTTTTCCCACGCACATTAGATCTATGAATTACGTTTTTGCCGTTTCAGTAGGCAATACATTATTTTTAATACGTGTAGTATTACAATGTTAAACCATAAAAACAAAATCATTGTTTTCCCGCCTATTCTTGCGCATGCGCATCTCGACCTTGCGTTTAATCGGCTCGTTTATTGCGACGTACTTTGAGATAGCCAATCACGTACACCCTGCCGATCAACTGCTGATCAGCTGCCGGTTCCTGGGTTCAAAAGTTAGTTAACTTGGTCATCACTGCACTGCGCAGCGCTGCTCTGCACGTCCGCACTGACGTCACAGCTCACGTGAGCCAATCACAGTCGAGAAATGCGTCGGCACTGCAGGCCATCTGCTCAATGTAGCACAGCTTAAGAGAGTACAGAGAGCAAGGTGTTTAACTTTTGAAGAGCGTGTTTTAATCTTATTGGCTTATCAATTACGTAACCTTTAAACCTGAAACATTTGCTGGCAATAAAGTTTCATAAGTCATATTTTCTTGCTGTAATAAACCCAATCTTAGAATTTATTTCAATACTTTTTTTTTTCAGTACGGAATTCGCTATTTTTTTTAATGAACGGACGAATGCCCAAGTTGTTCTATGTAGATGATGATGTAAATTATTACAATGATTCATATTTCATATAGTACGAAGTTAACAACTTGTTTCTGGGTTTGTTGCCTGGTCACTTTTGAACAAATTACAATCAGTTGATAAAAAAGTAAAATTATTACAACACTAATATAAACTACTTTTGCCGACATTAGGAAACTTTGTGAATACGGGCGCGACAAATAATACTGTAACAGTGAGCAGAGATTATCTTCTAAAGCGTAGAAACGTATTTGTGAAATTCAGCAAAATTAAAACGAAAGTGAGTTCATATATCTAAAATAAAAAATAAAAAAAAAAGCAGGAAAATTAGGCGTAGCACTTAGCCATATGCGTCTGATTCCAGCAAAGAAATGTTGTTAGCAAAACTGTACCGACAATAATAATTACTGATTAGCACATTTCAATGGTTTATTCCTGAAAGACAATTTGGTAGTAACTGATATTCGTTGTGTTGCGTTGTCTAATCTATTTTAACCCGTTGGGTCACGGTGTCCACTGATCCTATGGCCGGTACTGTACAGAGCGAGGCATCAGTGCCATGTGCTTTGAGATTTGTGGAGTGCTGTACACCTCTTTGACATTAATGGTTAATGCCAGTACCATCGAGCAAGCTGTTCACTGGTTGTAAGAAAAGTGCTGAACACAAGTATAACACATACAAAAAAAAAATGCATGATAGCAACGTTTGAACTTAGAAATTAATGCGTGACCGAACGGGTAAAAAATGTTCCGAACACATTTAGAAGTGATGAAGTAGTATATAATTATAAGTTGTAAAGAGTTTCCCCGGGTGTGGGGCGTGAGATCAGAAACGCCTGGCGGAGAGAGTACGTGGGTGCAGCAAAGCTACAGCGATCAACACCGTAGTCGAAGACTGGAGCGCATCCTAAAGACCGGACGGAAATAAGCGAGGTCGCTTTTTGAACTTATTTCAGCGGCTGTCCAAACACGCGCGTGGACGTGCGAATGCAGAATTTATTCGAATTCTCAGTTGTAACGCCGCGAGATACCAGGCACTGGGGATCACCCTCCACGAGGGGCTGCGGTGGCCGAGTGGTTAGCTCGCCTCCCACTAAGGCGAACCGGGTTCGATGCCCGGCCGGGTCGCTCACGATTTTCGCATGTGGGAATCGTGCCGGACGATGCCGCTGGTCGGCGGGTTTTCTTGGGGATCTCCCGTTTCCCCCGCCCCCTTCTTTCCGGCAGTGCTCCACACTACCTAGCTTCACACTCATCGGCTCTCAAGACCACGACGTGACACCCAAATCTCTTCACCCACTCATCATCCTCCATGCGAACAGGTGTAACATGTGATTCAAAACAATAGCTTGATACAAGCTATTCACGGTAAAGTGAGCACCTTTGGAAAAACAATCACTACTCATATCTGCATATATGCTCAGTAGCCCTCCATACCTACTCCTAGGTAGGTGGCAGTTTTATTTGTGAAAATAGTTCTTAGCACTTGACATTGCGTTGAGAGTTTAATGTTTAAATTTATGGCACCTTAATATATTATATCTTGTTTCATACTTATTAGTAGGGGCAGTGATATTTCGCGAAAAGATTTCGAGACAAGATACAGTCCAAAGCACTGTAGGGTCGTCCAGCTTCTTTGATTGGCTAAAAAATGTTCTGGCCCGTGTCAACCGTTTGCGCACGAATCACGAAGGTTCAGTGTCGGAGTTACTTAGTCCTGAGTGGCTTGGTCAAAGACGGACACGGCACCAGCAGCCAATGGAGGTATAACAATAGCCGAGGTGTGTGTATAGTATTAAAGTCTACCGTGTGTTCCGATTTTTACGCGAAAAGTCACTGGCCCTACTTATTAGTAGGGACTGGAAAATTTCGCGAATTCATTTTAGGAGAAGCTAGACTTCAAACACATGTGCATTTCTACTACGTTTGCAATTTTATCACAGTTTGTTAAACACGCCCAGGTGAACTCCGAGCCAATAAAAAGGAAACAAGCACCGAATCCCGTGCCGCTGGGTCTAAGGTAAAACTGGCTACACACTGGGACATCAGCCAATGAACAGAGATCTGAGACTCAAAAATACATAGTACACCGGAGTCTAGCCTACTGATTGTTTAAAACGCGAAATTTTCCAGTCCCGAATTTCGCGAAAAGATTTCCGCAATTTATAGATTTCTATACCCAAAGGGCATATACCAACAGTTCTCTTTTGCTTATTGGCGACGTGTCTTTGTGCGAAGACAATTTCCTTCTTGACTGGCCAATCGTAATTAGTAGAGCCCCGAGTATTTCGCTGATTTATTTGGCAGCAGGGAAGGCTTAACAGTCTTTTATACATTCGAGACACTATCGTTTGCTCATTCGTTGCTGCGATCAAGCAATGCCTCCGTACAGGACTGTTCAACGTTAACAAACACTATTGCCTTCTGCGTCTCCAACTCGCTCACAGTTAAACGGGAAGTGTCTAAACAACTGCCGTCCAATCACAGTGACAGGAGAAAACACAAAGGTTTGAAGCATATCTCGCCATTGAATATATACGCGAAATACTCGGGGCTCTAATAATCAGGTAACTTCAGTAGTGCACGTTAACACCTAAGATGGGTGAGTAAGTAAATATACTTTCCGCAGCTTCTCTGGTGCCTCCAGGTGACAGGGTAACCAAGCCTTAATTGGCTGTAACGTATGTATGTGCATAGTCGGCTATGTGGCTATATTCGGTGAGAATGCCTCAACTACGGAAAGGGCACCTCTCTATGCCAGGTCTTAATTGGCTGTTAAATTGCACACAGTTTGGCTGTGTCACATAAACCTGGTTGGGAATTCCTCAACTATGGAAGGGGCATCTATCTCTCTCTCGATCTACGAGGACCAGTTCAGTTCTTCAGTGGTTCCTGGGGCGCGAACCCAGGCTGTAATGGCTGTAAGGTTGCGCAATGCATGACTTTCAAAAGTGCTCAAGCAACAGGAACCGCATTTTGTAGGAAATAGCTGCAAATAACTGAGAGTCGTGTCGGGCTCATAAATAGCAACTTTTTTAAGTTGTTATTGCCACTTCACGTTTAATATAGGAATTTTAACACATTGCACTCTGTAAATATTCTCCGGCAGTCAATACAAGCTAAAATTGTGTCACTTATGTTCCTGTATTATAGAAACGCCATTATTGTTGGTCTCTGCTTTCCCACTTACCACAGTCCTTTTTGATTCGCACCATATTTTACACACTTACTCTGTTGAATAAAGTTTATCACTGTCTGGATGTCAGGCTATGGAAAGGTGTCTTGCGCAACATCGCACCGAACAAGAATCTGGGAGCACTCACATAGCAGACACAATCAAGTCTGTATGTAGTTAGATATAGCCCCCGGAAATTCTCGAAGACGTCGCACAGAATCAAGACGTCCATCTTCAGATATAGCTCGGAGTATTCTTTTAGAGTGCGACATCCGAACACCGTCCAGACCATTTGTGAATTATGGTAATCTTCCACATTAATGCTGCATCTGGTGAGATGGTTGAAGAACGCATCGATGGTTGGCAGCTGTGGCTCGGCGAGCTTCCTTCACAAGTCGACATAATCGTAAGGGAAAACCCCTTTTCGAGTCACCAACTCGAGCTGTTCGGTGTGGAAGAATCTTGATGACATCTTGAACTCTCCTGATGGCAGATTCTGTGCGATTGTTGTGAGGCTAGCACACATAAATCTTAAAGTATCGATAAACTGTATCGTAAATTTGTCGCCCAAACTTTTACTGAAGGTAATGAGCTTTTCTTTGGTGTGCGGAATAATAAATATGTCCTGGGTATCATAGCCAAGCTGCATAATAATGAAATTGGCAAAATACATCAAGTCATGGAAGATAATTAGTAGTCTTTTGGGGGCGGCGACGAAGCCTGTGGCAGTTATTGCATGCCGTCCCAATAAAGTTACAGCTGAAATGGATGTGATCTCGAATCTTGCGGTTATTGTGGGTGAAGGGGCCGGAACTGTAGCAGCAGGTGGTGGTCAGTGCATAACCAGTTCATTCGCCAGAAGTCAACATACGCACAGGCTTGGACTGGCTACATATTTCCTTCACCAGATTGCCAATCCTTACGACTTCTTCGATAAACCATTGCGATGAATCTTCCCCAGTGTAGCAATTTACACCTTTGGGGAGACTGGTCGGCTTGGAGGCTGGTATTACGTCGTTATCTACCTTGACGGAGATACCTGTTGGGCTTGTGCTTCTGGTACCATTAGGTGTAGGACATGTCCGGGTTTGACTGGCATATCCGGATTGGCACCAACATCGCCTCAATATCCGGGTACACGACTAGATACCTTATCACCATTCTGATAGTTCTGGAACTTGAGCACAGGACGCTTACCATTCCTCTCTGACTGTGGCATGTCGGCACAGACTGCTGTGTGTTCATTGTAGAACCTCCTGTGCTCATCCAATGTGTCAGCACCTGTCAGCCACATTACTCGAAAGATTGCCCGAAATATTGCTTGAAAGATTGCTTGAAATATTGCTCGAAAGACTGCTCAAATATCGGTTGAAATGTCGCTCAAAATATTGCCCGAAATATTTCGACAAATCCATGTATGCATGGGCCGATTGGTTGAAATATTGCTCAAGGCAATATTTGGAACAATCCATGGATTTATAAGATTACACGAAATATTGCCCGAAATTTTGCACAAAATATTGCTTGAAATATTGCTTGAAATATTGTTTGAAATGTTGCTCGAAAGATTGCCCGAAATATTGCTCGAAAGATTTCTCGAAAGATTGCTTGAAATGTTACTCGAAATATTG
>NQII01014768.1:4011-15139 GCA_002778355.1 Clitarchus hookeri | reverse complement strand
AAGTGACTGTCGAGTGGGCATAGGAATGCAAGAGCATGAAGTAGGGAACAAGATGACCATCGGTACTGGCTGACAAAATGCCTGCTGTCTGTACAGGATGGAAAAATGGGTGCCATCTAGAAGTAATGTCGTAGCAAGTGGTTTGACTCGTTACATAATCCAATATGGCCGCCGATCGTCCCCCAGTCTCTGCCATGACTCCAGATGTGTTGAAACCCAGAGACGAGACCCTTTCGAGAGCCTCGCATAGCCGGAGACCGTTTCGAGAACCTCGCATAACCAGAGACCAATTCGAGAGCCTCGCGTAGCCATCGTTGACCAGGGTGGTGGAATGACAGCATGAAGTCGGCGTGTAAGAACAGGTTCGGTTTTTGGAAGACAGTGAGAAAACCTCCCTCACTTGGAATGCTAGAGCATGGAGTAGGGAACAAGATATGGTAGGAAGGAATGAGATAATAATCGAATTCAGAAGCACTCGGAGAAAGTCCTCGCTTGGAATGTAAGAGTATGAAGTATGGAACGAGATGGCTGCTACTGGTCAGGATTGATTGAGCAGGATAGTCGGTACTGGCTGACAAAATAGCCGCCGTCGGGAAGGAATAACAGAGCAAGAGGTTTGACTTGACATCATCCAAGACGGCCGCCGCCAGTCCTCCAGTCCCCGCCAGGACGCTATGTGCTCCTAAACATACAATTTCTAACTACTCAGTCCCCTTGTACCATGATCCAGGATATGTTGCACATGAAGGGTGGTTATGGTCGTTACTGTACACAATAATTAACTGGTGGCTGGAGTTTTGTGCATATCCCTTGTGAATTATCTGACTTTTTGTAATAAGAGCACCTCTCATTTGTGAATCGTCAATGCTTACATAAAAAAAAACACATTCCATTGTTCGCGGGTTACTAGAAGCACGCTCGACTCAAGTACAGTGCTCATCAAAATATTGAGCGATTACAACATTTGAGCTGAGAAATTAACTCGGGACTGAACGAGTTAAAGAAGCTTGAATTCTTAAATGATTGTGGAATCTAGCTTTATTGCAGAATGAATCCGCGAAATTTCCGGGTCTCTTCAATATAAATAACACACAGTAAGCTGTAACTGGTGATACGAGTTTACCGCGTGAAAAGTTGACATCTTGTTATGTTACATTTATTGCACTGTGTTCATGATTGAGGGTTAGTTTTTTATAACTGACTGTCGTGTGTGTGTGTAGCTATTTCTCCATTTAACTGGGCCTAAGAAAAGTATGATACAGCAGTTCTGAGTCTATAATTCTTCTGCTAACTTGGGGCTCGGTGGCGCAGTGGCTAAATAGAGCGCTCGCCTCCCACCAAAGCGAATTGGGTTCAATTCCTGGCAGGGTCGCTCCCGAATTTTCGCATGGCTTTTGGGGGAGGGGTGTCTCGCCGGATGATGTCGCTGGTCGGCGGGTTTTCTCGGGATCTCCTGTTTCAACCGCCCTTGCATTCCTGCGCTGCTCCATACTTATCTCGCTTCACCATCATCGGCTCTCAAGACCTCGATGTTAAGAGCCGGCCACTCACTCACTTGTTTTTAACTTCTAAAATTATTACTGTGGCACTTGAGTGGGGGAAGATGTTTGGGTGTCTCTTAACATAGAGGTCTTGAGAGCCGATATGGATTAAGTGAAGTTTTTGTGGGTCTCGGCAGCCAATCAGACACAAGACACGTCCCCAAATCCTCGCGCAGCCAATCAGAGAATCTGTACATTCACAAGAAAGGAACCGCCACGCCAATTCTTTCTAACATGTTTAATATAAAGGCTTACTCAAAACTAATATCATTCTTGAACAAATATTGTATCATATCAAACGCAGAAATACTGTACCATTCAACTAGAAGCATTTAAAATTTTAAAGAAATCGTATTTGAAAAAAATTCTCAAATTGGTTTTTACTTAATAATTTAACAACAAAAGTCATAGTTTTAGTGCGAGTTAATTATTCCTTCTGAGAATTTCACCCTTGCAGCAGAAGATTAGGGGGTCACGTGACCACTTGTCCCACTGGTTTCGCCGCTCCTGCTGGGCAATGTTGATTTAAAATATGGCGGAAGGTTTAAAATAAAATCAGAATAATCTTAGATACTGTGCAGGGTTTTCAAAAGTGCTCAACTAACCGCGAACACACTATAGTCTATTCGCGATTTCCTCACACTTTCCGAATCAGATTTTCGAAAAATTACCCCACGTATTACGTGTTTTGATATTTCCTAAATATTCCAAGTGTCATAACCGTTTTGTACTTCTTTAACATACAACTAGAATTTTTTTAAAATTACCTTTTACTTATATTTTGTTTATAAATTATAATACTTCGTTCATAATTAATATGATTTAAAAACCAGCGCGTAAACAGGTGTGTTGGTAATGCGCAGTAAGAAATTATTTTTATGCAAAATATTATTACACTGAGTGCGCACGAATTGTCGTGCGTTGTCCCGTTGGCGTAATTTTCTAGACACTGCTAAATCTCGTTTGCATGAGGCGGACGGGTAGGTATCCTGGAAGTAGAACTTCAGCGCGGCTTAAGAAAAAGTTGGAAGTAACAGTGAATGGTCTCTCTCTCTCTCTCTCTTTCTCTCTCTCTCTTTCTCTCTCTCTTTCTCTCTCTTTCTCTCTCTTTCTCTCTCTTTCTCTCTCTTTATCTCTCTTTCTCTCTCCCTCTCTTTCTCTCTCTTTCTCTCTCTCTCTCTCTCTTTCTCTTTCTCTCTCTCTTTCTCTCTCTCTTTCTCTCTCTCTCTTTCTCTCTCTTTCTCTCTCTTTCTCTCTGTCTGTATATATATATACACACACGCATAAACTCTCTGGAGTGCCTGGCTTTCAGATTCCCCATGTTCGCATCTCTTCTCTGTCGGCTTGGAGGCTGGTATTACGTCGTTATCTACCTTGACGGAGATACCTGTTGGGCTTGTGCTTCTGGTACCAATAGGTGTAGGACATGTCCGGGTTTGACTGGCACGTCCGGACCGGCACCAGCATTGCCTCAAAATCTGGGCACATGACTATAGATACCTTGTCAAGATAGAAAGATTGCCCGAAATATTGCTTGAAAGATTACTCGAAATTTTGCTCGGAATATTGCCCGAAACATTGCTGGAATGATTGCTTAAAATATTGCTCGAAAGATTTCTCCAAAATATCAATCGAAAGACTGACGGAAATATTGCTCGAAAGATTTCGACAAAGCCGTGGATTTTTGGGAATATTGATTGAAATATAGCTTCAGGCAATAGTTCACACAATCCAAGGTTTTGTAGAGCAGTCTTTCGAGGTTCGAAATATTGATAGAAATTTACTCTACAAATCCACAAATCCATAGGTTGATAGGAAGATTGCCCGAAATATTGCTCGAAATACTGCCCGAAAGATTACTCGAAAGAGTACTCGAAATATTGCCTGAATGATTGCCCGAAAAATTGCTCGAAATGTTGCTTGAAATATTGCTCGAAATATTTCTCGAATGATTGCCCGAAATATTGCTCGAAAATCGCCAGGTCGATGTATCGCTGGTTTATGCCCTCAGGATTCCAACCCTCTACATATCGTGCCAGGATCGCCCATTTAAAGCACTACTGGTCTGCATTTTGCGGGTTAACAATTGTATGTATTGCTTCATTTAATGCAGGCAGGGCGATGCAGGAGGAATGTCTTGGCAGGCCGAGCTTGTTGACCCGCAACTGAAACCTTTTCAAGGAGGTGTGTGTTCGAGCAATATTTTGGGCAATCATTCTATCAATCTTTCGGGCAATATTTCGGGAAATTTTTTTAAAAACAATATTTCGGGCAATCTTTCGAGCAATATTTCAAGCAATATTTCAAGCAACATGTGAAGCAATTTTTCGGGCAATCTTTCGGGCAACATTTAAATCAATTTTTCGGGCCATTTTTGGGCAATCTTTCGAGAAATTTTTCGAGCAATTTTTCAAGCAATTTTTCGAGCAATTTTTCGAGCAATCTTTCAAGCAATTTTTCGGGCAATCTTTCGAGCAATCTTTCGAGCAATTTTTCTAAAATTCTTTCGGGCCATCTTTCGAGCAACATTTCAAACAATATTTCGAGTAACATTTCAAGCAATCTTTCGAGAAATCTTTCGAGCAATATTTCGGGCAATCTTTCGAGCAACATTTCAAACAATATTTCAAGCAATATTTCAAGCAATATTTTGTGCAAAATTTCGGGCAATATTTCGTGTAATCTTATAAATCCATGGATTGTTCCAAATATTGCCTTGAGCAATATTTCAACCAATCGGCCCATGCATACATGGATTTGTCGAAATATTTCGGGCAATATTTTGAGCGACATTTCAACCGATATTTGAGCAGTCTTTCGAGCAATATTTCAAGCAATCTTTCAAGCAATATTTCGGGCAATCTTTCGAGTAATGTGGCTGACAGGTGCTGACACATTGGATGAGCACAGGAGGTTCTACAATGAACACACAGCAGTCTGTGCCGACATGCCACAGTCAGAGAGGAATGGTAAGCGTCCTGTGCTCAAGTTCCAGAACTATCAGAATGGTGATAAGGTATCTAGTCGTGTACCCGGATATTGAGGCAATGTTGGTGCCAATCCGGATGTGCCAGCCAAACCCGGACACGTACGTCCTTCACCTATAGGTACCAGAAGCACAAGCCCAACAGGTATATCCGTCAAGGTAGATAACGATGTAATAACAGCCTCCAAGACGAACAACCTCCCCACAGATGTAAAATGCTACACTGGTGAAATGCATCGTAATGGTTTATGGAAGAAGTCATGAGGATTGGCAATCTGGTGAAGGAAATATGTAGCCAGTCCGAGCCTGTGCGTATGTTGACTTCTGGCGAATGAACTGGTTATGCACTGACCACCACCTGCTGCTACAGTTCCGGCCCCTTCACCCACAATAATCGCAAGGTTCGAGATCACATTCATTTCAGCTGTAACTTTATTGGGACGGCATGCAATAACTGCAACAGGCTTCGTCGCCGCCCCCAGAGACTGCTAATTCTCTTCCATAACTTGATGTATTTTGCCAATTTCATTATTATGCAGCTTGGCTATGATACCCAGGACATATTTATTATTCCGCACACCAAAGAAAAGCTCATTACCTTCAGTAAAAGTTTGGGCGACAAATTTACGATACAGTTTATCGATACTTTAAGATTTATGTGTGCTAGCCTCACAACAATCGCACAGAATCTGTCATCAGGAGAGTTCAAGATGTCATCAAGATTCTTCCACACCGAACAGCTCGAGTTGGTGACTCGGTTTACCCTTACGATTATGTCAACTTGTGAAGGAAGCTCGCCGAGCCACAGCTGCAAACCATCGATGCGTTCTTCAACCATCTCACCAGATGCAGCATTAATGTCGAAGATTACCATAATTCTATAATGGTCTGGACGGTGTTCGGATGTCGCACTCTAAAAGAATACTCCGAGCTATATCTGAAGATGGACGTCTTGATTCTGGATGTCGTCTTCTAGAATTTTTGGGGGCTATGTCTGACCACATACAGACTTGATTGTGTCTGCTATGCGAGTGCTCCTGGATTTTTGTTCGATGCGATGTTGCGCAAGACACAGCTGGAGTTGGAGCTGCTCGTCTACTGCGATGTCCACCTGTTTATCGAGGCTAGTATCCGGGTAGGGGTGGGCCAGTCCATCAAATGGCACGTGGTGGCAAACAATAAGAACATTCCTGCTACATATGATGCCATCAGGCTGTCTACCTACTTCCAGTATGTAGAGGCTAATGTATATGGACGGGCAGTGTCCCTGCCGCTGCCATGTGGTGGTTTTGAATGGACCGGCACAGATATTGACATGACCGTGCTGGACGATGGAAATATCGGTTACATACTGGACGTGGATGCAGAGTACCCTACTTCTCCCCACGACGAACATAAACATCTTTCATTCCTGCAGGAGAACGAGTGTCCCCGGGGTCCTAAAATATTAAAGTCATGACCACCCTCGAAACGAAGACTAGATATATTATTCATTATGTCAACCTCAAGCCAGCATTGGGTCATGGGTTGAGGCTGAACCATGTCACTGTACACCATGTCATTCGATTCAAACAGAAGGCATGGCTAAAGCCATATATAGAACTGAATATGTTGAAATGTCAGGCACCCACGAATGCCTTCGAGAAGGACTTCTACAAGCTAATGGTTAATGCTACGTACAGTAAGCTTATGGAAAATAAGCGTAAATGTCAGCGCATGGAACTCGTAAGCAAAGAAATTCGGGCGAAGAAATTGATAGGAAAACCACCCTTCAAATGTCAAACTTTTTATAATGAAAATCTATCGCTGGTAAAGTTAGACCATGAAAATATCGTATTTGACAAGCCCACATATGCTCGCTTTGCCTTACTTGACCTGTCGAAGATGCTCATGTACAGCTTCCACTACGACGTGTTGAGGGCACGGTATGGCAATGATGCGAGTCTCATATACACAGATATGGACTCCTTTGTAGTGGAAATTCCCTGCGCCGACTTCTACAGCGACCTCGCCTCATACCCGGCACTTATGTCTGCTACCCATCCCTGCTACTCGCCTGCCAACGCGAGAGTAATTGGTAAATTTAAGTACGAGTGTGGAGGAAATGACATGGCTGAGTTTGTCGGTATGAGAGCGGAGCTGTATGCTTATCGATGTAATGATAAGGTAGTAAAGCGTGCGAAAGGTATACAGAAGAGCGTTGTACAGAATACCATCACTGTAGATTATTATAAACAAATTCTAATGAACCAGCAAGTAATGCATGTGCAGGTCAATGGCATTAGGTCGCACCATCACATCGTTTATAGCGAATGTATCAACAAGCTCGCTCTTTCGTGGATGGACGACAAGCAGAAGATCCTGAACGACTCCATTCATACCGCCCCCTATGGTTACCACACCTAAATAAAATACCTCTGGGGCAGACGCGTATCATCATATATGTGTCTGTCCTCGTGTTAGTGAATGGGGTCGGGATGCATAGTAGGAGGAAGTTCCTCGCCCCGGGTTTGTCGAAGCAGAAGCCCTTCCATTCCCCTCTCCCTCAACGAGTGATATGTATGTGTTTTTCAGCAGTATACTAGAGGACATGCAAGAGTCATATACATCTTGTCAGGTATGCTGGCTGGTTGCATGTCGTGCAAGGGATAACCTTAACTTGCCAGGCATGTTGCCAGTATGTATTGTTTTTTCATATCACAATGTTGGTGAATGGTGACATGCTGTAACCCGTGCAAGAGATATTTTTATTTTGTCAGGCGTGTTATCGATATATATATATATATATATATGTATGTATATTTTCACATTCTGCAATCATTCAGTCATATACTAACGCAGGGGTGGTGAATGTGAAATAGTGTTCCTAGCACTGTAGTCACTAGTGAGCGTATCGTACTTGCATTTATTCTCTACTGATTGCACTGCCCCCCTTTATGTTCATCTGCCTCTACCATACTCTTCCCTTTTGCTGTCATCTGTCTTTGCGTTCCTTTTTCCGCTTTGTTATTTTTTTAGGTGGGTTGTCTTTTATTTTACAGTGTCGTAAGCCACCTGTACACTGTGCTTGCGATGTCACTGACGTATCCTTAGACATACTGTATGTGTGTCTAAGGAAACACTGGTGATGTTTTCCTTGCGTAGTGAACTGCCCCAGTCCCAAGTCCGGGAGCCGTCCGCATGGTTATGCCATGCGGACGGTAAGTGTGAGATCGACGCTGCGAGTTTGAAGCTACCATGCTGTTGTGTAAGTGACTAATTAATCTACTTTTAGTAGTTAGAATAGTTCGCTGTCGTCTTACACAGACTAGATTTTTGTAAAAATGCATTTGCTTATTGTTGTTGTTATATGTGCATACACTAGGTATTTACTATACAGGATTCTAAAATCATGGGACAAACATTGAGGGGTGGCAGAGCTCAGTAAAACAAACATTTATTGTATAGGAATATATGAGCGGAAGTGACACGTTGAGGCACAAACACAAAAATAACACATGAAATGCAACACATTGTTTATTTACAACGTTACAGCTAAATGCCTTTTTACAGCAATGTTTATAATAATTGCTCAAAATTGCTACCACCGGCAGTAATGCAAGCTTGGTAGCGTCGGTGGAGTGATTGGCGAACAAATTTAAGTACGCCCGGTATTTTACGCACTCCACCATTGTCAGCCAATCACGCCATATGTAGAGGTCGCCAAGCATGCGTGACTGTTTGTGGATGCATTTCCAGCCACTGTTTTAACATTTTCTGTACGGAATCAGTCGTTAAGTATGCTGCTAATGAACGTTTTATGTTTCCGTTAAAGTGTTATGTTTTTTTGTTTGTGCTTCAACGCGTCACTTCCGCCCATGTATTCCTATACAATAATTGTTTGTTTTAGTGAGCTCTACGACCCCTCAATGCTTGTCCCATGATTTTAAAATCATCCTGTATTTATTCTCGTAACCGTAAAATGCTGACTTTTTTTTCGCGATTTTAAGTGTATTGACTGTCGAGTGGGCATAGGAATGCAAGAGCATGAAGTAGGGAACAAGATGACCATCGGTACTGGCTGACAAAATGCCTGCTGTCTGTACAGGATGGAAAAATGGGTGCCATCTAGAAGTAATGTCGGAGCAAGTGGTTTGACTCGTTACATAATCCAATATGGCCGCCGATCGTCCCCCAGTCTCTGCCATGACTCCAGATGTGTTGAAACCCAGAGACGAGACCCTTTCGAGAGCCTCGCATAGCCGGAGACCGTTTCGAGAACCTCGCATAACCAGAGACCAATTCGAGAGCCTCGCGTAGCCATCGTTGACCAGGGTGGTGGAATGACAGCATGAAGTCGGCGTGTAAGAACAGGTTCGGTTTTTGGAAGACAGTGAGAAAACCTCCCTCACTTGGAATGCTAGAGCATGGAGTAGGGAACAAGATATGGTAGGAAGGAATGAGATAATAATCGAATTCAGAAGCACTCGGAGAAAGTCCTCGCTTGGAATGTAAGAGTATGAAGTATGGAACGAGATGGCTGCTACTGGTCAGGATTGATTGAGCAGGATAGTCGGTACTGGCTGACAAAATAGCCGCCGTCGGGAAGGAATAACAGAGCAAGAGGTTTGACTTGACATCATCCAAGACGGCCGCCGCCAGTCCTCCAGTCCCCGCCAGGACGCTATGTGCTCCTAAACATACAATTTCTAACTACTCAGTCCCCTTGTACCATGATCCAGGATATGTTGCACATGAAGGGTGGTTATGGTCGTTACTGTACACAATAATTAACTGGTGGCTGGAGTTTTGTGCATATCCCTTGTGAATTATCTGACTTTTTGTAATAAGAGCACCTCTCATTTGTGAATCGTCAATGCTTACATAAAAAAAAACACATTCCATTGTTCGCGGGTTACTAGAAGCACGCTCGACTCAAGTACAGTGCTCATCAAAATATTGAGCGATTACAACATTTGAGCTGAGAAATTAACTCGGGACTGAACGAGTTAAAGAAGCTTGAATTCTTAAATGATTGTGGAATCTAGCTTTATTGCAGAATGAATCCGCGAAATTTCCGGGTCTCTTCAATATAAATAACACACAGTAAGCTGTAACTGGTGATACGAGTTTACCGCGTGAAAAGTTGACATCTTGTTATGTTACATTTATTGCACTGTGTTCATGATTGAGGGTTAGTTTTTTATAACTGACTGTCGTGTGTGTGTGTAGCTATTTCTCCATTTAACTGGGCCTAAGAAAAGTATGATACAGCAGTTCTGAGTCTATAATTCTTCTGCTAACTTGGGGCTCGGTGGCGCAGTGGCTAAATAGAGCGCTCGCCTCCCACCAAAGCGAATTGGGTTCAATTCCTGGCAGGGTCGCTCCCGAATTTTCGCATGGCTTTTGGGGGAGGGGTGTCTCGCCGGATGATGTCGCTGGTCGGCGGGTTTTCTCGGGATCTCCTGTTTCAACCGCCCTTGCATTCCTGCGCTGCTCCATACTTATCTCGCTTCACCATCATCGGCTCTCAAGACCTCGATGTTAAGAGCCGGCCACTCACTCACTTGTTTTTAACTTCTAAAATTATTACTGTGGCACTTGAGTGGGGGAAGATGTTTGGGTGTCTCTTAACATAGAGGTCTTGAGAGCCGATATGGATTAAGTGAAGTTTTTGTGGGTCTCGGCAGCCAATCAGACACAAGACCCGTCCCCAAATCCTCGCGCAGCCAATCAGAGAATCTGTACATTCACAAGAAAGGAACCGCCACGCCAATTCTTTCTAACATGTTTAATATAAAGGCTTACTCAAAACTAATATCATTCTTGAACAAATATTGTATCATATCAAACGCAGAAATACTGTACCATTCAACTAGAAGCATTTAAAATTTTAAAGAAATCGTATTTGAAAAAAATTCTCAAATTGGTTTTTACTTAATAATTTAACAACAAAAGTCATAGTTTTAGTGCGAGTTAATTATTCCTTCTGAGAATTTCACCCTTGCAGCAGAAGATTAGGGGGTCACGTGACCACTTGTCCCACTGGTTTCGCCGCTCCTGCTGGGCAATGTTGATTTAAAATATGGCGGAAGGTTTAAAATAAAATCAGAATAATCTTAGATACTGTGCAGGGTTTTCAAAAGTGCTCAACTAACCGCGAACACACTATAGTCTATTCGCGATTTCCTCACACTTTCCGAATCAGATTTTCGAAAAATTACCCCACGTATTACGTGTTTTGATATTTCCTAAATATTCCAAGTGTCATAACCGTTTTGTACTTCTTTAACATACAACTAGAATTTTTTTAAAATTACCTTTTACTTATATTTTGTTTATAAATTATAATACTTCGTTCATAATTAATATGATTTAAAAACCAGCGCGTAAACAGGTGTGTTGGTAATGCGCAGTAAGAAATTATTTTTATGCAAAATATTATTACACTGAGTGCGCACGAATTGTCGTGCGTTGTCCCGTTGGCGTAATTTTCTAGACACTGCTAAATCTCGTTTGCATGAGGCGGAGGGGTAGGTATCCTGGAAGTAGAACTTCAGCGCGGCTTAAGAAAAAGTTGGAAGTAACAGTGAATGGTCTCTCTCTTTCTCTCTCTTTCTCT
>NQII01014767.1:0-12939 GCA_002778355.1 Clitarchus hookeri | reverse complement strand
GTGTTCCTCAGTAAGCAGCCTGGGAACCCAATGTGCGCACAATTTGTGAAATTGCAAATTTTCAGAGACAATTTTATGCAAAGTTGTGCTACCCACATTCGGAAATTCCAATGCTAAAGTTGAAATTGTGAATCGCCGGTCTTCACGCATCTTTTCATCCACGGCTTTGACCAAATCTTCTGTGATCATTGATGGTCGGCCTGATCGCGGTTCATCATAGACATTTTCCCGTCCGTCCTTGAAAGCTCTCACCCACTTACACACTTTGCTGTCACTCATCGCATTGGGGGCCATACACTTGATTTATCTGTCTATGAACTTCCGCTGCCGAAACGTTCCTTGCTGTCAAAAACTGAATCACTGACCGTATTTCGCAGTCTGTGGGCTAATCAATTGTTTTACACGTTTTGAACTGGCACTGTAAACACCACACTGCAACAATACTAATGCAAATTGCGTCATTTGACGAGCAAGGCATGCCGGGAGTCGGTGCGCATGCACGTTACAATGTTCGCGTGATATTCGATTAGCTACAGCCATTCGGGCCTTACTTTTCGAATAACCCTCGTATATATGGAAATTATTTCCCCTAATGTTATAGGCATGGGTATGTCTATTCGAGAGGTACGTGTTCGTTATGTTAACTTCTGCAGTAGGCATGTTGACAAGACACTGAAAATAACTTTTCATTGTTTTTATCACTACAACCAGTGCTCTTAATTTGTTATTACTATAAATTAGAAATAGTATAGGCATGGGTATGGAATTAGACTTCAGATCAGGAAGAAGGCATGCGGCCATGAGTAGGTAATAATCCTAAAAATAAAACAATCATATTCTGAAAAAAAATTTTATTAAATAAATGTTTGTTTGTACAGGATAATACATTTTTCTTGTAGTTAGATTTTCAGAAAACCATTTTCTGTCCACTCATCAATTCCGGACTGAAGAGCAGTCTTCTGTTTTTTCAATCTTCTTAAGACTAGTAGACACTTGCTGTAAAATAAATACATTATTATTTATCTGTGATTGTATCCTTGTCAATCCAGCTATTTTTTTGATCTGGAAATCCCATCCAACCAATTTAGGTTTTATTGCCTTTATGTTTCAAAACCTTTTCTACAAGATAAGTGTCGGGAAATTTAGTGGGGTGTATTTCCTCACTGTAAAAACCGCTCGGAATAACTTGGCCATCCAGGTCTTCGAGACAGTAGGTATGAGATTCATATTGTCGAATTTTGACGACTCTGTACAATTCGTTTGACCAGTTCGGTGCATATAATTTGTCAAATGTACCTTTAAATCTTAAAGTGCGTACGTAGTCTACAACATTAACTTTTGGCTTCCGACTATCAATAATTTTTTCATTCTTGTAAGCTGTGTGTAGAAGCGAGTTGTCCTTAACGTTGATGGGGCACATACCAATTGTACGGTGTCTTTTGTGGTTGTACTCGGAAACCAGTTCTGTTAATATTCCCAACAATTTGTAGCTTCCTTGTGCTAAGAATTGTTTCCACATCGCTGTTTTCAAAGTGCGATTATACATTTTGACAGTAGCAGCACACTTCAAACCTGTATGTTTAGAATAATTATTGATCTTGGGTTTCTTCATTAGATGCCGGATTTCTGGATTATAGAACTCGCGTCCATGATCGTTTATCAGATTATTTTTGGTGGGCCTTTGTCACCCAAAAAGAGTTCCATCGCTTTAGCAACATCTTAACCTTGTTTGGTTTTGACTGGCACAGAAAAGACGAGCTTGCTATGGCAATCGATCACAGTCAGCATATACTTGAATCCCTTATTCACACAGGCATATGGAGTCATTATGACCAAACCTGCCTGGTATAAATAACGCAACCCAGACGCTATCACATTGTGTCTTAGATAATTCCGTCTAGTCGGCTTGTGCAGTTCGCTAGAGATTTTTGCCCGACTCATCGTATGTAGCCTCCTTCATGCAATTCCTCCAGAATATTAGCAATTTCGTTAGTAAGGGAATTATTTCAAGCTCTTTGTGAAGAAATCAGCAGACGCAATCTATCGACATGATCGTTATCTTCATCCCAATAGACACACTCTAAATGAGGACCATCTTCGATTTTTGCCAGCAAACCAGAACCGGATGGTATGTTTACCTCTGGAAACAGATGTGAAGTAATGTTGAATTTTGCATGAGCAGTATTATTATACTCATTGCTCGATGGATCGTTATATTTTTAATGTGCACTCGTTAGTTTCAGCAGCATCTTGTACTGTGTCAGAGCAGCTTGTGAATATGTAGTAGGTTCTATCCTGAAGAGTAATTCGTAAAGGCCGGGGACTGCACACATAGATTCATTTCCGATTTGAATTTCACCATATGGAAGGCAAAATATTTCCTTGGTTCCCAGAAACCATTTTTTATTTCGTTTGTAAACTCCATATGTTCTATCATTGAACCGAGGCGAATACATTGCTAGGTGACCATGAACATGTACATTTCGAGTATTAGCTCGATCTTTTTTACGCTTCAAAACGGACAATGAAATATCGTCTTCATCCTCCTCTTCTTGAACGTCCAGTTAACACTTTCGGTTCCTACCTGGCTGCTGTATGGCTTCATTGGGTTATTTCTTCAACGGGAATGATGCAACTACAGGTTGCAAATTATAAATTCGAGATGTGAGAGGTTTGTATGCATCCTCCAAAACCATGTCACTGTCCAAACATGCTCACTTGGCCAACAAATATTTTCCACACACATTTTCGATAATGCGATGTAATTCATCAGCAGTGTCAGACATTGTATTAAATACAAAACAGTAATGGAAACCAGTTTATATATAATTTTGCTATTTAGGCGCAGTCTTCTGATTTTGGACGAAATGCTGCTGTAGGCCGAGGTGCACTAGATGTAGGAGTACAAGCAGGTCGTATGGAAGTCGGCTTGATGTTGTTTTTCATACTGTCTTCTAATTTCCTTATACGCCTGTATAATAGCATCTCGGATATGACTACAGTGTTTCCACACTTTCTCATCGTAATTCATGGCAGACAAAGAAGTAATAATCTTGCTGGTTATTCTTTATTCTACAGCATTATTTTTTGTATCTAACATAGAGTGGTTGTTTAAGCCTTCAGTCAATGTACGGAGTTAGGCCTTTGTTTTATCAGATGTTGTTTGCATATCTGCCAATGCCCTTATAGTTTCTGAATTAACTGATTGAATGTACAGAATATTAACAGCATCACCGCCATGTTTCGGTTCACCCACGTTCTTAAATCCCTTCCCTGCAATGCTGCAGTGACCATCTTCCATCTACACCAGGCAGCTATCTCCCATACGTTTCAGACCACAGTGTCTTAATTTAGATATGGTATATGCCATCTCTTACTGGTGAATGATTGTGAACTGATCAAAACCTCAATGGTACCTTCCTTTAAAAAGGGGAAAGACTTTTACTCTCACAAGGAATCGGTATGGCTCACTTCTTGAAAGATTTCGAAAGGCATTTCTGTCTGAATACGCATGGCTTAAATTCATTTCGTCTATCCGAAAAAAACTAGCACATTTCCATTATCGCGAATTAACTGCTTCGATATGCAAGAATAAGTTTCACAGATGTAAAAACAATCCACTAATGTGTGCCTGCCCATACTGAAATAGCCCTGCATACAGGCCTGCTTCTCACATGCCACATAATCGAAAACAAACACAGAGTTTGGTTTAGTCTTATCGGGAGGAAACACATTATTATTATTATCGATGCATGGAAAATACTGTAGACCAGCCACAGATTCTAGAATACGAGTAAGTCGCTTGTACTTTGGCTGTTGAAGCGATTTCGAGTATAGGTACACATTCTCGAACCGAAGACCATTGGTATCTTCCAGTAACCTCAGAAGTACGTATGTTTTGCCACAATTAGAGGGTCAACAAGTTAGATACTGTATGATATTTGGTAACAGAGAACAATGTCATGATTCGTGGGAAGTAGCTGCATCCTCTACTTTAATATTCACTGGGAGATTAGTGTCCTGCTTGACAATCTCCATTCGACTTATATAGAAAACATGCACAGTCTTGGTACTTATACAGTGGCCATATCAAAGTTTGAAAGTTTGGGGGAAGTGGCTGGCCATTCTCCAGAAAATGTATAAAGGAGCTGTCTAGTGTGTTGGCGGTCAGTCTGTTGCAATGCCTCGTAGAGGCAAGACCAAAAGTGGACACGGACTTGTGTATTCGCTTATAAACAAGCTTCCATTCGAGCTGCACATTCCCGGTTACAAGTACTGCGGGCCGTGCACGAAGCTTGCAAAAAGGCTTACGCATGGTGACAGAGGTATTGACGCTTTGGACGGAGCCTGTAAGGACCACGATATTGCTTATGCGAGCAGTAACAACTTGAGCGACATACAAGCTGCTGATGCTGTTCCCGCTGACAAAGCCAAGAAGATTGCAAAATCACCTCAGTCCAAATTTGGTGAAAGTCTAGCTGCTTGTGGTGTTTCCAAGATAATGAAAACCATAGTCAAGCGAGGTATGGGCATACAATTCAACAAGAAGAAATATAAAAGGAGAACTTGTAGAAAAACACGTAATGGGAGGAAGAAAACAGAAGGTTTTCTACCTTTCGTTCTGCCCGCACTGTGTGCTCTTGGAGGTATTATCGAAGGTGCTAGCGATATAGCCAGGCCATTAAATAGTGCTAAAGAACAAGGTAAGCAGTTGGCCAAATCAATTTGACACGACAGGAAGCTGGAGTCGCTCGCAATCGGTAAAAAAAAAAATGGCTAAGGTTTGCACTAGAGACCATATCCGATTGTCGGTGGAGGCCAAAGAAGAAAAAGGAATAGACAAACGAAAGGGACAAAAAGTCGATCTTAAAGTCATTGCCTAAATGTCCCCTTAAGAACATAGACATAAAAAAAGTTGCACACAAGTTGAGAATACCAAATTTCAGTGGTGTGTACATGCTTGATGTACTGCCACGGAAACCTAAACATAATGTGTCGGCAGTCGTAAATTTAGATAATATCAGAGATCCACGCATGCAATGGGTTGCATACAAAAAAGTGGAAACAGAGCAGAGTATTTCAATATCTTCGGAAACTTACGTCCACCGCTTAGTTGAGAGAGTATTTGCGCGGTGTGAAACTGAGATATAATTACAATGCCAAGCAGCTACCAAGCGAGTGGAATCGTGGGCACTTGTGCGTGCATTCGCTTCTTACGAATAATGTGATTTCTTTTAAAGGCATGCAGAGAGTATTCTCTTATCAGTCATGTCTATAGCTCTGGCTTTTGTTGGGCAAGTGCTCGGAGCTTCGTACCATGAATTTCCCTGCACTTAAACTAGATGGTTCCTGGTCTCTGGCACTAATCGATTTCCAGACATATTTTTCAGTCCCAAATGTGGACCTCTCAAACTGTATGTTCCATTATGTTCGAGCGGACAATGGAGCCTCAGGCGAAGTGTGTTTACCAATCGGCTCCTACGAGATAGAAGACATTGCTACATTCCTGAAATACTCGCTATTGCCCGATGCACGTTGCTTCTTTGAGGCAACCCCAGTACTTTGAATAGTGAAATGATTTGCTGTGCAAACATTGATTTCACAAAACACGGTACACTAGCTTCCATGTTAGGTTTCGAGAATAAAATGTACGAGGCAGGTAAAGTGTATGAATCATCCCTTCCGGTAAATATTTGGCCGGTGAATGTTATATCGATAAACTGCAATCTGGTTAGCAGTTCATACCTGAATGGTCAGCCAAGCCACACACTACATGAATTTTGCGCTCTTGTACCTCCAGGATTCAAGCTCGTCGAGGTGCCTAAAACACATATTTATGCTCCAGTTACAGCTTAGAGAGTGCAAGAAATTGTTGTTCGAGTAGTCGACCAAGAAGAAAGTTTGATTAATTTCCGTGACGAAGAAATAGCTTTACGTCTACATTTGAAGAAAGGTGCAAGTGAATTTTAAGAGGAAAAAAATATAAAAACTGGCAGAGGCAACAAGTTAAAGGTCATTAATATGCGAGGAGTTAGTGTGTTAAAACACAAAAAAACATACACTTACTCAAAATGTTCGAGTTCAAAATTTGCAAAAATGGATGCCAAATACTTATAATTGAATAACCCATCAGCTACGAAGATTCTATTACAAAAACTGAATTTCACTCGTATTCACCGTATCTAACGGGACCGTATGCATTGTCATCTGAGGTTTGAATCCCAGTGCAAAACCAGGACATTTATACAGTACTGTGTAATTCATATTTGAGGTTGAGGGGAACGATTACTAAGGGAGAAGGAGTAGTGCCTGTAACGACCCAAATCATCAGAAATTGTATACTGCACATGATTAGCAGAATTTCTTATGAATCGGGAGGTGTTGAAGTGGATTCGACAAGGGACGTTGGAATTATGGCTACTATAAAGAACTTCCAGTCTCTTACACACAACCAACTGCCTGCAGCAAAAATGGCTGCTGGGGAGTTGAAGCAGACTATAAACTATTAGTTTATGAAGGTGGAAAATTCTAAGTATGTATCCTATTAGCCATGATGTTAGGTTTCGCAGAGTATTATAGGCATGTAATTATTAATTCCAAACAAGAATTGGTTATTCTCTTAGCTAACATGGAAACGAATTCGATGTAGGATGTTGTTGTTGGACTAGAAGTTACAATACTGTCGATACAATCCATCGAATGGATGCTACCTCATGTGCAATTAAAAATGTCGGAGAGTGCAATGTTTTTGAAATACGCCGAGAAAGGATGGAACGTTGAAATCGCTTTCCGAACATGGAGTTTGGAAACTTACCCTTATGTGCCGTGCTCCATTAGTGTACATTGGAATGTTAAGTCTAGTTTTGAAAAAAGAGAAACCTCGCTACATCATACATCATAGTTGCGTTCCAGATGGTAACAAAATATAGTCAGTGCATATAGAGCTAAATTCGACCATGTAAAAATAAAGAATGTTAAAATATTTCTCAACTCTGAAAATTTTCCCTATGGAGATTTAAATGCAGATTTTACGAATGGGACTTACATGATGATATATCAAATGTTTGCAGATTTCTAGTAAAGCTACTACGGACAAACACCATCCCCGGTGCTAGAACCGAGTGAATATACGAGCACCACACCTCTCCTAGTTTTCGATGTGAGCAAACAAGATGACGGAGTGAACACATGAGTGGTTGACTGTCTCATAGAAACGGTGTCAGTAGAGAATTTTCCCTACAACACTTGCGCATATTCTTTGATAATTCACGATCGCCTGGTCACATACAATGTACGAGACAAAATCGTTAAAGTACTGATGTAAATGTGTGCAAATTCATTCAGTCACACATCGCCCATCAACATGTTCGCTAATGTGCAGGGGTTCACATCTCCTCTCGGAATCATCATCAAAGAAATATGTATTGCGTATACGAATGGAAGCACAAGTTCACGCAAATTCTTACCACCGTTTGCTTGGCAGCTGCTCGACATAAAGAGTAAAGTCACAAATCGGTGGTTGATAAATCGCTATCCTGGACTTACATGGCAATATGGCGACACAGAATATGAAAAAATAAGCAGCATACTCACAGATATGATGGGGTAGTGCTCGTAGCAGGTCCAGAACAAAAACGATTTCTCAGTATTTACTGTAGTGCTAGCATAAAAATTTACGATCTGCAAACTGATTACAATTGCCAATCTCTGAAAAAATTTAAAGTGCAGTACACAAACATTAAGCACACTTGCAAAGCACGTTATAATTATTTTGCTTGTCCCGGCTTCAATGCACTCGTCTTAAAGAGGTGGACTATGGACTGTGAAGATGATGGTGACATACTGGAAGACGAAAATGAGGTCAGCTGCTAATGGGTAAAAATTAAAGTACAAGCTGTAAGACAAACACATAAATGAGGTCAGCTGCTACCTTTTGGAGGTGAGTTGTGGGATGACGCCAGAAGACGACAATAAGGTCGATGCACTGACAAGTTCAGTACAACCATGAAATTGAGTTCAGCTAACATCGAATGCATATAACATAGGACGTGATTTGGTTAATATATCAGCTGAACTACAGCTTACCTGCATGCACGACATGTTACAGTCATCATGAATGGACTTATAGAAAAATTGAATAGTGCAGTTCAGTACGAGAAGCTTTGTGACATGAAGATCGGGCAGAAATACATTGTAACTGATTTCCAGGAGACTGATACATTTTACGGGAAAAGCATTACATGTGTATAAAACAATGACAATAGAGTACATTTGTCAAAACGATATGTTCTACTTATTCTGCAGAGGGAAATGGAAGAACTTAACAAGACCGTGGTGCATGTAACTTACAATGGTATGAAGTCTATCGGCAATGGGAAAAATGTTCACATGTTAGACTTTTCGTGAAGAGTGTGATACTTCTTCGACAGAAGGAGGGAAAAANAAAAAGTATACTTTAATTCACCTATAATTTCCCTGCATGCACAGAATGTTGTCATCACGTTCGAGCGCATAGCAAAAAAAAATTGAATAATGTTGCATAGTACAACAACCTGATTTATATGATGGTGAAGAGCATTACGCGAGCTTTAAAAAAAACACTGAATTCAGAGTAAATTTAACGAAATGCTATGTGCAGTTTATTGAAGATACTGACCTGCAAGTTCTTAACAAGATGTTGGCAACATACCCTGGTATGAAGCCTATTGGAAACGTTCACGTTATCTAATTTTCGCATATGATAATGCCTCAGTCAGGAAAAAAATACTTCAGTTGAACTTCAACCTTCCTACACTGCAGTCAAAATAATGTACGTGAATTTCAATCCACTGGATGTTGGCAAGTATGAGGAATTGACCATCGGTTATCATAGAGTTACTTTTAAGCCAGTAGGCTTGCCAGAACAAGTTATGGCATGCAATGGACTTGAACACTGGGTAAACTGCAATGACGAAGAAGACTGTATGTCTCATACTCCAGTACCACGCAGTTTCATTGCTTATTCAGTATATTATCCACGCCCTGACTGCCAACGTCCCACTACTACAAGCCGTCTGTTGTCGCAAGCAAGTGAAGAGCAGCTTAGACAGAATTGGGGTTCGCAGAAAATCGCATATGAACTTCGTCGGCCAGGCAGTAACATCATTACAAGATGGACAGAATTTTGTTCGGGTCAGCGGCATACAACAATTTTAGACAATGGAAAAGTTACTTGGGAGACCACGTGCTCACCGCTAACGTGAAAAGTCTACTTTGCAATATAAATTTAAGTCTGGTTAATGGCCATGAACCCAAAACCCTGGACTAATGAACCCAGCAGCAGTAATTCTGACAGTGTGACCGTGGAGAGTCAAATTATATGCAGAAGCAGATGTAAATGCATCGAAGCGTTCTGTGACCTCATTTCTAGAATTCTGCTACTACTTGCCGAGATTAATAAATAACAGCTATGACGACATACTTGTCACAACAAGAGACGAAGCTTTCCTGCATCCTGTTCGTTGTCGACCATCGACTAAGCAAGATGGCGACATTCCACCCTGCTAACCATTATGTTAGCTTGGAACCTGGTTTAAGCAGAGTAAAATATTCTTACTGGAAAGGAGGCCAACTGAGAACATTTACAGAGGAATGTGACGGGCTGTATCATATGTTGTATGCTAACGAGTCGTCATTTTTCGAGCCATGCCAGCAGATTGTGGACTGCGCGTTCTATGGGCAGTGTTACGTATGCTGCATGCGTCCATAAACCAAGCTGACAATTTCTCCCGAAGAAGTTATTGCATTTGCCAAAAATCAAAATGACAAGTTTTGCATACTCCAGACTGTGTAATGACCAAGTCCATTCCACCTGCGAGCATGTCGTAAGTCATGATCGATATTTCATCTGGAGATCCGTTGCCAACTACTGTGAAAGCACCAGTTCAAAAACTACCCAGCAGCAACAAACGTAAGACTGTAAGCGTGACCGAACCTGTGACCTCTCGCAAGAAGAAACCTGTGTCTCAACCGACACTTCCATCCATGCCAGAACTCGGCGAAGAGTTAGCGCAGTTGTCGTTCCCATCATCAGTGGATTTCGTGGCTAGCAGAGGGCCTATCACAATCAGAACGGACTCGCCAGTACTAACAACATGCGTGAAAAATGTTTTGAGACAAGTTTTTATAGATATATTTGAAGCACTTTAAAGGAAGAAACCATATAAGTAATGGACAATTGTAAAATAACTTGATGTTGTTTTGAAACCATATTATTTTGTAAGTTGGTTATGTTGATTGAAAAAAAAAGAGAATACTATCGTACGTTGTATAATACTTGAAAGGGAAATAAAATAATGTTGATTGTAAAAAATTGAGAATTCAAAATATTTTTTCTATGAAGAAAATTTTAAAATAATATTTTATCTCTTGAAATAATAATATTTTCATGTGTATCGTGTTGTTTAAATCATAAACAAAAATACAAATGTATAAATGGAGGGAAGCTGAAGGAAAAAGTGTTTTTAATTAATAATGTAATTTATAGCTGAATAAATATTTATAGAAACGAAAATGTTTCATTGCTAAAGAAAAATCCTTGTGTCACAAAAGGAAATACGTATAAGCATATTGAACTATTCAGAATTTTGCAAAAGGGTATGTGTATTTCAAAATGAAAATAAAAAGTAAAATAATAATATTAGAAAATATTCCGGAAAGTATAAAACCATATGTGTCTAGCAAGTAAGCATGTGGTTCTAACAAGCCAAAACAAAATTATCTTAACAAAATGTATTCAGAAATACTACCTTCCATTCAGAGGGACAAGGGTGTGTTTAAGGGGAGGGTCGATATGGCCCTAGCCATCCCTGAAAAAAAAAAATGGGGACAGAAAATAATTTAGACAATGACAATATAAAAGTAGATGGTATAGAATCTTAACAGAGATTGTAAATTTTATGTAGCTCAGGATGTCACAATGCATACATAACAAGTTTTTGGTGTCCCTCTTCAAGTATAAAATAAACGTCATTCAACGAAAATTGTCCAGTCACAGAACTGACGAACACAGTAAGCGTTAAGAAATATTTACAAACATGAGAATGGTCCTTCTGTCTTCTGAGCTAAAACTGTGGCACGGAAAAAACTATGGGGTAAAAATAATGATTTAAAACGACATAAAACTATTGTACTATTTGTTTCACAAATCAGCTGCAAAATCGTATTATCGATACAACAGTAGCAATATACAATTATAAATATGTAAAAGATTATAATTTTTATTTTAAATGTAGACATACCGGGAAAAATATTGGCAAAACGTAGGGATGTGGATGTTTATTGTTGGTTACACTATTCACTGATAAAAGCGACAGATTACGAATCATAAAACTGACGACAATTTTACTAGCAGCTCGCTACTTTTTCAACAGACTGCAAAATAGACTGCCGTGCAGAAAATCTAAGTCTGTCCGGATATGTAATTTTTATGACATAAAAACATATATTCAAAGACAGGACATTTTCTTTCCGCAGTTGGGAGTGTACACAGAAATGCAGAAGTTGTGAGAACCCATCCAGAAGGGATAAAATTGGCTGACTTCTCCTTCTTTCAGTTCGAGCACTGCTCCTATTAATCGCGTAGAAAGAACTTTAATTTTATAGGCTGATCACAGTAAAGTGAGCACGTTTGAAACCCTGGTTACATTTTTCTTTTAGCCAATTTATATCCTTCCGTCACTTGTTAATATAAACACTGTCATGCGAGTAATAAACACAGTGTATACATTTCACCATACTCAAAACAAAAAGTCAGAGGTAACAATGAAATGTTTATATTGGTTGTCTTATAAGACTGCCTCAAAAATTACTCACTTTACCGTGAACGCGCTATAGCTTTGTGTCATCGACTTTGAAGCTTCTGTCATATTGGTGTTACTCAAAGAAAATTACTACAAAATCCCCTGCCGAAGAAGTTTTATACGAGTCACACATATTTTTTTCTTCATATTATGGTCGATAAGTTGAAAGGCTCTGAGCAGTGCAGCGGTGAGGCGATATTTTTTCCCCCCCGGATCTGATCAACAGCCTAATGGAAGCCCTCAGACTAAAAACTTTCTCAGGCAGTCGGGGAAATATTTTTACAAGTAAACACGGAACTGTCTGCGACAGTGCGGTGACTTGTTGAGCTCATGTCGAGCAGGTGACGTGTGTGTTTTTCCCGCACCCGGGTTAGCCTGCAGGTNGGAAGCCCTCAGACTAAAAACTTTCTCAGGCAGTCGGGGAAATATTTTTACAAGTAAACACGGAACTGTCTGCGACAGTGCGGTGACTTGTTGAGCTCATGTCGAGCAGGTGACGTGTGTGTTTTTCCCGCACCCGGGTCAGTCTGCAGGCAGGGGAGCTGAGGACGAGCATAGCCAGCCAATAACAGCTCTGCACTTTCTAGCACACCCATATTTGGTGAGAGAGCACTGACCTTCATTAAAATAGTACCGTGCCTGGCCCTACCTACCGCGCTGCGCACTTCGGACACGGAACTAGGCGTGTCAGTTCTAACCCAATGTATAAAAAGGATGATGCTGGCTGCCTAGACCCACTTAAATATCTCTGCTTGACATCTGACCATCAAGGTACCCTATCGTTGACAACATTTCACCGCCAAGTCGTCGCTATGTTTTCGTGAATTACTCTTCCGTCCATATCAGTTTCGAGTTAAAACTCGTTAAGGTATGACAAAAAGTGTTCCTGTTTAATAGTACATGTATAAATAAAACTTTCAAACCTTTATCACAGCTGCACAATACTTGTGCGCAATTTTTGAATAAACTATGATTCCATTGCTGAGTAAGCATGCACTTAATAAGATATTATTCGTACGCGTATCCTAATTTATTATTATTGTAAACGTTGAGTACTTCGACGACAGGAAATTGAAACTTGTTTGTGTGCATTTCTTAA